>SNQJ01S0028580.1:51267-65855 GCA_010110895.2 Picea sitchensis | reverse complement strand
CTATGGCTGTAAGTAACGTTTTGTCCTCATTAATTTAATATGCTTGGCCTATTTCTTTCTAATTTGTGTTTGAAATTAAATGAAGTTGTCTCTAAGTAGACAGGTCTGCTTCGAACTAATCTTGATAGAATAGGAAGTGGTTGTACTTTGTTTGTCTACAGGGCTTATCGAGGAGCTCAAAATTGGAGTTCAACTCAGAGCATGCAGGGACAAACATCAGTAAAAGGTACGTATTTCCTCCTTCCTCTTCATGCATTAGTTTGTGTAGACCTAAAAGGAATTCAGTGACCATGATAAGCACTTTCTGTCTTATAGTTAAGAGTCTAGATCTTTGAGGAGATCTACATGTCCGCAGGGAGATTTTCCTTCAACAACTTGATTAGTGGTGGATGTATAAGAAGGTCAAAGTATTGAATGTTTTTGTATCATGTGTAAAAAATAATATGACAGCCACAATGGGTCTGCTGTGAAAGGAAGAAAGTGTTGTAACCCTCCTCCTAGAAGGAATGGCACCTTAAATTTAATAGTGGCCCGAGGAGGCTGGAGAGGGTAGTAAAGTTGTAGTTTTCTCCTAGATGTGGAGCAGGCCAGAACTCTAAGTCCATGAATGGTTGCAGGGTTTAAACCCCAACTATAAGGAGTGGATAAAGGCACCTTGAGATAGGTATCTAAATACTCTGGTGTCTGAGGGAGACCTATTCATGAACAAATGACCTTAACTCCCTGTGAAACCTCCTATGTTGCAGTGAGGGGTTGTAAGATATGAGAAACTCTACTTAAGTGGTCATGAAAAGGACAACCTTAGTGTTATTTGGAGTAAAGTGAGATCTCCTGAAGGCTTGGTAAGCCTGAGAAAACACTTAGAAGAATCCCTAAGATATCCAAGTCGAAGTTCATACTAATAACCATGGAAAATCTAGTGTTTGGGTCAGGATGAATCATAGCCATTGATTCGGCACCACAAATAGATGACGACCCTCCATCAGAGTAGGATTTAATGCCGATAGAATATGTGTCACAAGTCAACTAGGACTGTTGATCCATCAGAGGATTGAAGGTAGGGAAACCTTGAGTGTTTATTGGGGAATGAGCCATTGGAGTATTCCAGTATTGGGTTGTAGCATGACTTTGATGGAGATACTTTGAGAAACGATATAGATTGTTTATTAGAGAGTGGGTGTGAAATGATCTAAGCTGTCGATTTTTCATGGGTCCCACTACTTTCCTTGGTGAATAATAAGTAAGGGAATGATTTCTTTTTATGTAGCCTGCTAACTCAGAATCCTATGTGTCTTAATAGTGACACGTGTCACCAAAGGATTGGTGGAGGGACGTGAATTTCTATGAAGAGGTTGGAAGCCTTATGTCCTTGGATTTAACTCAGACCATAGGATTTGGTGTAATAAAATATCCCGACCCTTCCGCGAAGTAGGATATGACACCTATAGAAGATGAACGTTGAATCAACAAGGACCGTTGATCTATCAGAGGGCTAAGGGGTGAACCTTAATTGTTGAGGTTGAGTGAGAGGAAAATGGTTCTAGATCTAGGTTCCATGCCTCACCCTATAATCATGAAGAGAGAGAAGGTGACATCGACATGATGTGTCATGCCTACATGCTAGCCAACATGTCTGGATGTTGACAAGTGTCTTCACCGGGTTCATCAAAGAGGACAAACATGGGACCCTATTGGGCCTATCCCTTTGGATGGTCACCTTTGAGTTTTAACCATTATATATAGGTCAATAGATATGGACCATCCATCGAAGGGGTGTTGATCAGAGTAATTTATGGAGACACACTCTGACAGGGGGTAACCCGAGAGAGGAACACAACTGTTGGATCTGTCGGATAAGCGACGAAAGATCTGAACCGTCAATCATAGTGGGGTCATCGGAGTAGACTTGGTTAAGTTACTATGATGCAAGGTCTCCAAGGATCAATCATGACCATAGATAAGTGAGTGGGAAGATTCAATCTCAATTTTCAATATTTCGTGTGTCCCTCTCATTTGTTCTAGAAGTGAAAAAGGGGTGAGTGGTAACTTTTGCACGTGTTAGGATCATCAATTCAACTAGAATCGTTGGATGATAAACTCAAGAACCATCATATCTAGGAACATCAGATGGGAGGAGTGTTAAATCCCATGCAATTTAGATTCACTAAATCACTCAGAGCCATTAGATGCTTGGACTGAGGACCGTCGGATCTAGGAGGGGTTCGTATAATGGATCGTCGTCGAAACCTTGGTTGGGGGACTAACAACCTATGGGAATGAAATTCCTAATGAAGATGATGAGAATTTTCGTAGAGTTAGAACCATGGGTCAGTGAGCCATATGGAAAGCACCACATCAGAGCCATGATGGATGATAGATGGGCTAGGCAACCACTTGGATGTCACATGGAAATGAGGTGTCCTTTGGCCAATGAGGGCCAAGAACTTTGGAAGTCCATATATTTTGATCCATATCTCATTTTGGTGCATGGTGACAATTGTTGGAAATCTCTTGACGAGTATAAGACAATGGTACCCTCGAGAAGAGGTATTGAAATTATTGAGAAAAAGTGAAATTTTAATACCCCATCCCTTAAAAAGGTACTTAGGTGGTTTTTTTTCTTACAGAGTGGTATCAGAGTAGGATACAACACTAGGCCTGGATGGGCCATAGATAAGTCAAAGGAATGGTATAATAAGGCAGAGATGAGCCTGGTTAAAATAATTCCTCTGCGTTAAAAAGTTTATTTATTATACGCATTAAATTCTTGAGGAGAAGGACTACATATTGAAACGTTTCTTTTGTTTTAAACTTTTACAATAAAAACCTTAACATGATGATTGAAATCGAAGGATTAAATTTTTGACCTCATGGAGTGATGGATATTCCTAAATAAGTGGGAATGTGTTGATAAACACTTAGGGAAATACTTCAATGTGAATGACTGAAAATGGTTGAAACTTGTTATAAAGTTGCATGAGACTCGAGAAAGGATGAGCTAAGATGATTTTCTCAAGTGTAATGTTTTCTCTCTATTAGATAGACAAAGCCTCTTACATTTATGGTGATTGTGTATGTAAGGGATAAGACCCTTACGAAAAATGTCCCTATGGTTAAAAGAAATTATTATGTATTGATAGAATCCTTAGCAGTGTTAATGAATACTTAAATAAAATACTAAACCATGTATATGTAATTTCTCATGATTAGAGGACTGATGGGAAATTTGTGAAGTCATTTTACTTGACATGTACTAAATAAAACTTTTTGTTAGAATAATCTAGTTAAGAAAAAGAAAAATGATTCCTTTGGACTGTTGATGGTCCTCATAAAAGAGGTGAAATGGCTTGATTATATGAGTCAGTTTATGAGCTCATGGTTGTATGAATAAATTTATGCATGCCTATCGACTTGAATATTTACTTATGCATGAAAACGTAAGATGTGGATGCACTGTAAGAATGTATATAGTATGCAAATAGACATAGTATAACCTATAATGGGTTGTAAGGTATGGTCTATTGATGGACCAATTTGGTCAACAATGACCTGATGTCAGCATGAAAGCTGACAACATGAATAAAAATGTTGATAATGATGGTTTCATACAATCTTGTGAAAATAGGACTTTAAGGATCAATGAGAGATCGATACAGGGTCTGATTAAGTAAGTCTTGGAGCATTTTTAAATGACCAATGGGTCAGACTGAAATCCAGAGGTAGATGGTATCCATGTGGATATGGATTGGTATGCTCAGCTAGCATTAAGACAGAATTTAGGAAAGGATTTGATTTGCAGAGGTATGGGGACTAAGAGTGAATTAAGGTGTGAAGAGAGGTTAGAAATGTTATCTTTCTACCTTGGGTAACTGTAATGTACCCATCCACTAGCAGGATAGGCACGCTACCTCAAGAATGCACTTCAAAACTGATTTCTAATTGTGATAATAATTAATTTGAAATCAAGCATGAAATAATGCAATAACCAACACACAATAATAAATATTCATGCTACAACATAAGATAAATGAACAAAGTGCCTTGCACAACAAAAACCAACAAGCATGCACATGAAATACATCTTAGAGATAAATATACACAATGGAATATAAATTATGCATAAAACACAAAGAGCACTTATCTTTAATTAAACCATCACCAATTGGTTGCAAACTAAGGAAATTCTTCCCAACCACAAACATTGTTGTTCCAATTGTCAATAGCAATTCACCTCTGAGACAGGGCTATGAATCCACAAGGAGGGGTCCTAAGCCAAATCTAAAACATACAATAGTTGGCTAATTAGCTCTCAGGTTTTCCCAACCACACAACAATCCCAATTTCCTGTTGTCTTTCCCCTTCAGCTTGCACAACCCAAAGAAATGAGCCCCTTTCTCTGCCATGCATACCCTCAGGATGTTCTATTTCTCTCCAGAGCTCTAGTTCTATTGGTAAGAAAATATCCATGTTGGTAACTCCAAGGATTCTTAGTTGTGATGGTTCTTTCAAAACTATCATCAATCTCATGCCCATAGGCATCCATTCCAACCTAGAATGACAAGAAATTCCTCACAACCATGTAACAATGGCATTCCTCCTCCAAACATTTGTTTCCATGCTCAGACCAAGAGCACATGAATTAGAAAGAGTGAATGAAGAAGAATCCCAAGGAAAGAGTGTAAGAGTACAAATGGAGAAGAACCCCCAAAACATCCCATGGGGGATGTTTATATAATTACATGAAATCAAGAACCACATGGCCTTCCTCCCAAGAAGCTCATATAACCAATTTTCTCAATTAAAACCAATATGGGTAAAAAACATATAATAAAAAATATGTATCCACATAATCCCCCTCTCTCGTGGAATCATAGCCCTCTATATATTTTCCTTATGTGTCTAGCAACCAGTAGTGTATTTTTATTAATGTATATAGAATTGTTACATTTCTAGGCACTTTGGCCCCTTTCCAACTTTATCGGTTCACCGGTCTAATGTCACATTTACATAATAGATTCTAGTTCATAGGGATTAAAACCGGGGTGTTACATCACCCTCCCCTTATTTTGGAAATGTCCTCATTACACAACACCATACCTATGTTCTTACAATTCTAGGCACTCTAGCCTTAAATCCGCACATGCAATCCATCCAATTGATTATATACATAATCACTCTGGCCTAAAATAAAACATGCATACATAGGCATTCCAACCCAAAACATGTATAATGATCATCATAATTTATATTTCTGAAAGCAATTCCAACCGGCAAGCTCTCCTTCCCTATATTCCTGCACAACCTAAAGAAATGAACCCCTTTATCTTCCATGTAATCCCTCAGTTTTTCCCACTTCTCTTCAAGGCTTCAGTGCACTCAGCCATGAATTTTCAGAGTTGCGACTTCAAGAACTCCAGCTACAACAAGTCCATTGGACTTTCTTCATTCCTTGCCTTTGTCATTGAGTTCAATTTCCTTTTGGTGCTATTATTCCCAAGTTTCCAAATTCAATAGCTAGCATATCATAAGTATTATAAACATACAGTCATCATGAAATATTGTTATAACAATTTTCAATCATAAATGTCAAATATTTTTTATAGAAGGAAACATAATTTCCAAGCATGAACTTCCTGCTCATAATTTTTTTGGCTCTTGCAACAACAAGCATCGGTCTTTATTATAGATCACAAAAATTCCATACCCAAGGAAAATCTTCCTGTAATTGTTTTTTTTTATTTCCATGCATCCAAACAAATTGTTAGCATATCATAACAATTTTTAATTTTTAATTTCCAAATCAATTTTATACAGGAAAATAAAATTCCCCGACCATGAGGTTTATTCTCATAAGGTTTGGCTCTTGTAGTTTTAGATATCAGTATTCCTTATTGTTTTACATCACTTCCACATCCAAGACCATCCTACTTACAATTTTCTCAATTTACACTCAACCAAAACAAATTGTTAGTAATTATTAAACTATAATTCCCAAAACTGTTTTAAACAAGAAACAAATTTCCAAGCATGATCTTTTGTTCATAATGTTTGGATCTTGAAATAGTAGAGGCCGGTATTCCTTATGGAATTACATTACTTCCATATCCAAGACCATCCTACATGCAATTTTCCTCATCTTACATGCAAACAAACATATTTTCAATAACTCATGTACAATGGAAACAAGTGATCTCTGAATTGATTGCAACTACAATTCAATTACTTCCATCCATTCTTGACATTAAATGAAATTCAACTATTGAATGGAATGAACCCATCATTATATAAACATGTATTATCAACCAATAATTTCTTTCTTTTATCCAAAAATATTTTAATTACTCTATTCCCCTGATAGAGATTTTCCATAATTCATCCCTATGTAACTACTTTATCCCGCAACCTTATTATTGCAATATCTAGAAGTTCCTGAAGTGTTCTCAACTTCATGATTTAGGAATACTTGTTTCATTTAAGTTATCGTAATCATTATATGCCATATAATATATACATTCATTCACCAAAATACATGCATTCAATAATTCCTTTAATACCACTTGTAACATTTTCAATAGCTTCAAAAAGCGATCTCGAAATTGTAACAAACAAACATTCAATCAAATTCATATAGTATTCATATTAAATATAATGAAACTATCCATCATTGTGTATTTTCATCACCACATGTTTTTCATAATGCAACAAATAATTATCAATAAAACAATAATCATTTTGCTAATACCAATGGTCATATATATACAAGGCATTCTTGCATTGACCACATAATAACACATAACTATGTAATGCATTCCACCACGATGAGCTGGAAGGTCTGGCCAATGTCTCAACACATCATTCGAACTCTTCCCAATATTTCCTGACTATTTGGATACCTTCCTCTTCAACCCATACACAACACAAGGAAATATAATTCCTAAGTTCTCTTCAGTGTCGACAAAGAGGTTGTATTCTAAACATAAGTTATGTAGGGGAATCCATTGAGCACTCACATAATGCTATTGCCCTTCCATATCCAACCATATCATGGTCTCACACATGACTATCCCTACAACTATTCATTGTTATAGAAGGAGTATGTATCCTGAATTAACCTGGTTATGATCCCATAACCAATCATAACACAATATGTAACTAAATTTTATCTAAATGCATTCTAGCATCAACAAAATTTACATACTCTAAGTCTTCGTCCATTCCATATCAATTTAAATATTGAAAAATTAACTGACGGAATTACCTCAATTCCCTTCAAAATTGGAACTAATCAAATGCATATCTACATGGCTATTATCAACCTACTTGATGCTACCTAATTAGATGACATTTCTAGAAGCTCCCAGGCTTCCTCCTCCATCATTTTTATCACCATTCCTACCTCCCTCATGGGTATTCAAATAGATGGAATTCATAAGAAACAACAACAACATCCACATCTTTAACCATGCTATATCATTTTTCATGAATACATAACCCATCATTACTCATACTCAATTAACATAACATCATTATTTCATATTAAAAAAATATTCTTAGTCCACAATCATGTCATATGCATATTCAAGCATGTAAATATTTACAAATGCACACCCATATGCGCTAAGCATTCACTGTCAGCATGCCTACTAATGCAAATGCATTCTAACTTCATTATATGCATTATGCACTCTGGTGCATTTCTATTTCAATTCACTTATTTATTTATTTTGTAATTGGTTTTCCTTTAATTTATTTATATCCTTTATGCCTTATGTGCTCCCATTCTTCTCATCTTCCCTATTGTTACATGGTCTAAACACTTTCCATCCAAGTTCCACTTGGCCATTCTGCAATCCAACCAATGTGTTCTATTTGCATCGAATTCTCTTAGGAAGTCATACCCAAACTTTACCTTTATGAAACATTCCATCACCTTGGTGTGAGGTATCTCACAACATTCCATAACTCTATGAGCACACCATCCTTGAATCAACTTACCCATAATCATTCCACATCCTTGTTATTACCACTAGTTGTCCATTGGATTTTCCAATTTTTGGAAATAATTCTCTTCACTTCATTTAACAATTCCCTATGAATCCATACTTTTCCCACTCAATACCATTCCCAATGGAAGTCTATTTTCATTCATTGGCACTCTTCAAGTGAAATAACCTTCATTAATCTATCCCTGATTTCTGCATTGTATCTTGCTTCCACTATGAACTATGATATTATAAGTGGCTTTATTTCTCTAAGTAATTTTATACAAGTATATTGGTCATAGATAAACAATCCTCCCTAGAAACTCCTATGCTTGACACATATAGATTATTCACACCTCACTTCCTAGGCTCCTTGTTCTCTTTCACATCAAGGTTTTGCAACTATCTAGACATATCTACCTTCAAGGATATGGAGTCTTATTTTTCCTTTATAAACCTATTAATGACATTATTCACCTACTCGCTTCATGTCCTATGTGAGGATTCTTGCTTTTGTACCTGCAATTC
This sequence comes from Picea sitchensis, assembly GCA_010110895.2. Taxonomy (NCBI): domain Eukaryota; kingdom Viridiplantae; phylum Streptophyta; class Pinopsida; order Pinales; family Pinaceae; genus Picea; species Picea sitchensis. Next base: position 57,345 of record SNQJ01S0028580.1, on the reverse strand, counting down.
ATTCATGTTCTAAATAAGTGGACTAATAATTCTTTTGTTCCACTCTTCTTGAGTTTTTTATTCGTTTTTCATGACTTTCCATGTAGCTCTTTATTTCCTCAACCCACTTCTACAAGCTCTGTCATGCTTCCATGACTCTGATATCCAATCCTAGGATTGAATTTATTTTATTATACCTCTAATTATACCAAATGAGTAAGCAACCATTTTTGTTAGAATTATGGATATCAAAAAAATTGTAAATTAATGTTATAGATAATTTTTCTGCTCAATTCATGAAGAATTATATCATAATTCTTCAAATTCTATTAATTCCAGGTTATTCTCCACTAAATCGGATTTCCAAAAAAATACTCATGCTCCAATATGATCTCTGAGTTGAAATTTATGGCTTCCTGAAAAAGTCATTTTCATCCTTTTTGTGCATTTTCTCCACTGGTGTAATTTTATTGAAGTGCCAACTTATGTCAACTGCAGACGAAAATATATCAGAAAATAGAGAAACATTTGTATTAGACATAGTTAATAATAATTACAAGAAATTCATATAAACTCTCATATTTTCAATTTGATACTCTAGTAAAAAAACTAAATCGATCTGGAATCTGCAACTTTGTCATTTTTCACCCCTTTTTCCAAACTTAGAATTTTTAACAACTGTCTATCTCACAATATATGCACTTTTGGAAAAATTTCACTAAACCAAATTTGCTTGTCTCAATGATTATATAAAATGTCGAGTAGATAAAATTTTCCAATTTTGTGATCTAGGGTCATTTTTCCTCCTCTTAAAATCTCAAAAATCACAAAAAAATGGCACAGAATTATGGATTTTGGCATATTTTAGTATCCTCATTCCAATGTTCTTAGGATTTATTTAGTTACTTCATGGGTTATTTATGTGTCTTCTTTATGGACTCTCTCCAATACTTTCAGTTTATTTTGGACCTATGTCAATGATCTAGACCCAGATCTTTAAAAAACATTATTTTGTAATTTATGACAAATCCAAGTAGAATTGGACAACGACTCTCTCTATCAATTTTGTAGATCTCTTATCTATAGAAAAAAATCATAATTTTCATCCCAATGTGACTTAATATGCTCTAGATATGGCCAAAATAATAAAACGGCTCCATAAAATAAAACAATTTTTCCTAAGTGCAATCTGCACTGTTGATCTCAATTTGGAAGCATTCTAGACCATTGATATGCTCTCTATCGATGATCGGTGTTCGAGGATCGAAGATTTACTTTGCTAACCATATCATGCCACTGATATCTATGATTCCAGAACATCGACCATCGACCATTTTTCTCCATAAACCAAAATTCTCCCACAAATCTCAACAATGTCTCATCATCGGCCATCAATGATCGATCAACTTCCCCGAAAAATCAAGATTGTTCACAAATCACGCTGAACCCTGAACATCATTGATTAACCATCGCTTCACTGACATGGAAACTATGTTGACGTGGCATGACACATGGATGATGACCTGGCATGACACATCATCCTACGGAATCAACTGGGTTGATGTGGAATGACACTTGGATGATGACCTGGCATGACACATCATCCTATGGAATCAGCTAGACTAATGTGGCATGACACATGGATGATGACATGGAATGACACATGGATACTAACATGGTATGACATGTGGATGTTAACATGGAATGACACGGGGATACTGATGCGACATGACACATCATCAAATTCCTTTCCTTCATCGACCATCGACAATTTCTCTTGGAAGAATCTGAATATCACACTATTTTTTTCAATGCTCTATCATCCATCAACCATCAAAGATTTCTCCTGGTGAACTTCAACACTTCGCCAAAACTTTTCAATCCTCGACCATCGACCATCGGCGATTGGAGATGTCTCTTGGACTAAATTTGACATTTCACCAAATTCATTGATCCCCAACCATCAATTATCAGTGATTTTTGTTGGAGAAATTCAAAAATTCTCCAAACTCATCAATCCCCAACCATCGGTCATCGGTAATCAGAGATTTATGTTGATGAATTTCATCACTTAGAAATTTTCGGCCAAAACCCAGGTGAATCTAGGTCGTCGATCTCCCAATCAAAACTGATCTCGACCATTGATTTCCTCTGAATTCCCAAATGAATTAAAATGAACATGGGCCGTCGATCTTCCTCATTTTCTAAACCGTCGAAATGAATCTCAGTCATTGATTTGCTAACCTTACCAAACTTCAAAACTTTATCAATTTTTAAATTTATCAAGGGTGAATCTAGATCATTGATCTCAAGATCGAACATGAACTCAACCGTCAATTCTCTGAAATATTCCCTGTGGTACAAAGACCATTAAAATACGAACTTTTCAACCTTCCTAGACAAATTTGACTATGCAACTCTGTAGATCGAATCCATTAAAATTCTTAAATAATCTTGAATCATTTAAACTCAGATCTACTCATGAATTTGAGGATTCTCTTTCTAAATTTTCCACCATTTTCCCCAAATTCACACAAACCAAAATATATGACAACAAATCCACCTGATTCATACTCGTTTCAACCCATACCAGTCCAATGTTTCAACCAAAATCTATGACACCAATCTGTAACGTACCCAACCACCACCATGTTGGACAACTGAGAGGGGGGGTGAATCAGTTGTTTACCGAGCTTGAACAAATATACTTATTTTTAATTCTTTACAAAGCACTCAATGACAATCACAATGATGCAGGGCAATAAGCAATAGCATCTTCAGCATCAGTCACACATATGAGATACACAGAGACATATTTTCTTGAGGAAACCCATACAGGATAAAAACCTCTTCTTCTTTATATGATAAGTAATATTTACATTCTTTACATTATCATACATATGAGCACCAAATCATAATGAGGCTGCAACCTCTATTTTGCAAGCTACTACTTGCTGAGAGAACCAACTCTCTATTTTCTCTAGCATCCACTAGAAGGAAGCACCAACTCCCTGGTTTCTCTAGCACCAACTCCCTGGTTCAAGCACCCACTTAAAATTTTGAGGACACCAGTCCTCCCTAGCACCTCCCTTCCACCCTAGTCTATGAATATAAATTACTGAAACTTATTACAGTGATATAGTTTTCAACAACATCTTACCGGTCTCATCATTGTTCTGCAAGATTTTTCTACTCTGTCTTCCTCACTATCTTCCTGCACGCATCCATTTCTCTTTTTGTTCTTCTGCCTTTTGTGCTCTGTGCTCCATTCCCATTCAATGCACCTTTTGTCTTCTGTCCATTTCAGCTGCAGCACTCCACCTCCTTCTTCACACATACATCACTCTCTACCACAATAAAAACCCCCATCTCTTCTTTCTTCTGCCTCCTTATAGTCTCTGTACACCTTTTTCCCTCCATTCGCAATGCCTCTACATGCTCTTCATGTCGAGTGCTCTGCCTGTTCATCCTGGAAACTCTTCAGCTTCTTTGGCTATTAAACCAACATGTCCAACATCACTAGGTGTTACACTGAGATTCCTCAGCCTCTCTGGCAGATGAGATTCCTCATCTTCTTTGTCACAGTCGAGATTAACCTCTCTGTTGCAGTCACATGCTTCAATGCTCTTCCAGCTATCAATCACCTCTATGGCCAGTCCTCATTCCACTGGAAGGTTCCTTCAGACTCTTCCGCTCCTCTGGCAATTATAGAGAAGTCTTTTCCACACCTCTGGCAGAAACCATCAGTATTTTTCTTACAGTTATAGTGCGAACCTTGAAATAGAGCCCAACTTTGCTAGCTCCTTCCACTTATGTTACCACTGGCGGTGACCACCATCTACATAGACATTTCATCATTTCGGCATTTTGGCATTCGGTAATTTGGCATTCATGTGACCAAGTGTCTCAACACTCCCAGTCGTGATTCCCGAAATCCGAAAAGGAGCTTCTCTACACTAGCTCCTTCCCCCATATTTGGCCAATGTGACCACAGGCGGTGACCATCGGCTAGTTCGAAATTGCATTTCGCAATTTCACATTTCGGGGATTCTCCAGTTAGTCCCTTGACTCCTCCAACTCTCGATCCCCGAAATGGGGTTTAGCACGGACTAGCTCCTTCCTCTATATGACCATGGCCAAGACCAAGTGCTTATCCATAAAGTGCTTTTCGCAATTTCTCATTTCGGCACTTCGGCGTTCCTGTAATCATGTGTTCTTGACACTTCCAAGTTCCAGTATCCGAAACTCCGAAATGGATTCGGATCAATGGTTTGGTACTCCAGCGTTTCTAATTTCGGCGAATCACATTTCGTGACTTCGGGTTTTGCGATTTCAAGACTCCTGAGATGAGAGTCTTCACTCTTGACTCTTTGAACTCCCGGTATTCGAAACTCTAGTATGGAGTCTTTATCATTTTGTGACTTCAGGTTTAGCGATTTCGGGACTCCTGTGATACAGTGTCCTGACTCTTGACTTCTCAACCTCCCAGTATCCGAAACTCCGGTGTGGAGTCTTTTATCATTTTGTGACTTTGGGTTTCGTGACTTCGGGACTCTTTATGATGAGAGTCTTTGTCCTTTCCATCTCTTGGTATCCGAAATCCTGGTATCCAATACTTCGAAATGGAGTCGAATCAACGGTCCACGATATCCTCGAACCAACGGCTCAAATCATTTCTCCATTTCACATTTCACAATTTCGTCACTCCTATTGATGAGAGTCTCTGACATATCCATCTCCCGGTAACCGAAATCCTGGTATCCAACACTCCGAGTGATGCGCCTTTTTCGGGTTTTCAGGATTTTTCATTTCGGCACTTCGAGACTCCTGATGACGAGAATTTGTGACATCTCTATCTCCCGGTATCCGAAATGGAGTTTCACCAACACTTCGATTTTTCCATTCGATCATCTTTGTGTTGTTGGTCTTCCTTGCCTGCTTGTTTGTCATCAAATGAACAAGCACACCTTCGCACTACATTCGACTCTGCACTAATTCCTCCTAAGCTTACTTTGTTCCTATTTTTCCATCGATGCATACTCTGATCTTTCCATCAATGAAAAGAATACTCTGCTTGTAAAAACATGTCAACAATCTCCCCCTTTGGCATTGATGGCAACCCTGAGCGTCTTCGCTAATCCGTTTGGACTTCCAACAGTAGCATCCGGCCCAGACCACTCCTTTTCTCCCCCTTTGGCATCAATGTCAAAGAAAACATGCTCCCCCTGAGTTGTTGCAGTAATTTTTAGGAGGCATTAGATATTCAAACAATACAAGACTCCCCCTAACAGAATGGACTCTCTTAGGTGTGACACGGAATGACACCCAACTTCTGTTGGAGATTTTCAAATGGTGTCTTGGCTAGGGGTTTAGTAAAGATGTCTTCTATTTGTTTTGTCGTTGGAATGTACTGAACCTGAACAACCTGATTGGTGACCTACTCTCTCAGAAAATGGTATTTTATGGGTATATGCTTGGTCTTGGAGTGGAATACTGGATTCTTAGACACACTGATGGCACTTGTGTTGTCACAATGAATTGGGATCGGTGTAGCGTATCTTACTTCCAAGTCTACAAGTGTCTGAATCATCCATAATACCTGAGTCCAACAGGTAGCAGCAGTAATATACTCTGCCTCTATAGTTGATAAAGAAATGGAACCCTACTTTTTACTAATCCATGCTACTAATGAGTCACCCAGGAAGAATGGTCCTCCACTGGTGCTTTTTCTCTCATCAACACAATTTGCCCAATCTACATCTGAATAAGTAGTTAACTAAAAATTCTGATTTCTGGGATACCACAGACCATAGGTCGTTGTTTCTTTCAAATACCTGAATATTCTTTTGACATCTTGCAAATGACTCTGTTTAGGTGTAGACTGAAATCTTCCTACCATTCCTACAACATGCATTATGTCTAGGTGAGATGTTGTGATGTATAGCAGGCTGCCTATCATTTATCTATATGAACTTTGATCAACATCAAATGAGTCATCATCCTTGCTTAATTTTCATCCAGTAACCATAGGTGTACCCACAGGTTTGGAGTCTTCCATTTGAAATCTTTTCAGCATTTCTCTTAGATATTTTTCTTGAG
>SNQJ01S0028580.1:30125-49323 GCA_010110895.2 Picea sitchensis | reverse complement strand
CCAAAGGTTACGTTTCCTGATTTGCTTTCACTTAAGGATAGAAACTTACCTTTGTCTCCCGTCATATGTTTGGAGCATCCACTGTCTATATACCAAGGGTTCGTTTTTCTTTGGGCTGACAACACTAATCCACACTTGTCACTTTCTTTCTTCTTCCAAAACTTGACATTTTTCAGCAGGGGAATTCAAATCTAGTTCATAGTTCTTTAATCGACAGTCAACATATTTACATCCATAGTTATGACAGATGTAGCATTCAATCTCATTGTTCAATAGGTCAAAATTATTGTTGCAGCATTGTCTACTCATTGACTGTTGATTATTTCTTGACCTCCTTAGTTGCATGTCCCTAGACTTAATTTGGCAATTTGCAATCAGTAAAGGTTTGTTATTTGGCTGCATCATTCTCTGTTGTGGCAAGTATTTATTCCTTTGAAATCTTAATTTCTCATGTCTAAGTCTTAAGGAGCAATTTACAGCTTTGTGACCAAAGTTAGAACAGTAGAAACAATATCCATAGAAAAATTCTTTGTACCTAGAAAATGGTTGTCTTCTTTGATCAAATCGATTTCTTCCATGCTGATAACGTCTTTCAGTAGGGAGCGCATTATTTCTTTGTTCTACAGATTCAGTCCTGGCACCTTTTTCCTTACTCGTCCTGGGTGGCTAATTGTCTTCCTTTGTTTTTGGATGTTTGTTGTTGTCATTGGTTGTACATTTGACAAACTTGATGGGTTCTTTGTCTCTTGGATTGCCACTACTTGATCCCTCTTCATAACCCAAACCAGTTTTTAGCTTTGGATTCCTTTGTTGATTCAGAATGGTGGCTAATCCTTCTGAGGCTCTGATACTTGAAAGATTCTGATTATACAAGGCTTGAAACTTCTCCATCTCTTTCCTAGTTTTCACTACTTCTTGTTCTAATGCTTCACATCTTGCCTTCTTTTATGATAATTGTCGTTTCAGAATTTCTTCAATTTTCTTTGCCTCTTCCAATTCTACTTTTAGTAGGAAAAGGTCTTCATTAGGTTCTTTACTATCTTTCTCGAACTGTATCAGCAATTGTCTTTGCTTTCTGTTCTTGGTTCTTAGTCTGTCAATCTCTTCCAGTGCACTGATCAGTTCTCCTTCCATGTCAACCACAACTTCTTCTTAATTAACATCACTCCCTGTGATGCTATTATCATAGTCCTCTTTGGCCATAAGTATGAAGTCATTTAGTTTATCTTCAATAGATGAATCATTGTCCTCATCATCCGAGGGATCATCATCATTGTTTACGCAAAGACTTTTCTTCTTAAAGTTATTCTCTCCAAAGAAATTTTTGTGTTTGTACTTCTCCTCGTCATCACATTTCTGATCCTTTCCTTTGTGGGGACATTTATTTGCAAAATGACCTATCCTACCACAGTTGAAGCATTTGAAAGGTAGTTTACCTTTGTATTTTCTTGATCCCTTCTTCAGTCTCTTCACAAATTTTGCTTCAATTTCATCGGGCTTAGAATCCTCATTCTTGTCTGCCTTAAATGATGCTTCTCTGGAGGTGGTTTTATCTTTAACTATTTTCATTTCATATGCAGTCAATGTTCCTAGAAGTTGATCAAACTCCAAGGTTTTTAGATCATTTAGTTCTTCTATAGCAGAGACCTTCAGATTGAACCTATCTGGGAGAGATCTCAAGATTTTCTGAACTAAAGAAGGTTCCTCAATTGTTTCACCAAGTGCTTTCATTGCATTTACCATTTATTCTACTCTCAGAAAGTATTTTCCAATAATTTGATCTTCTTTTATCTTCAGCTATTCAAACTGCATTCTATAGGTTTGAATCTTGGCATCCTTTACCTTCTCATTACCCTCATAATTGTTAATGAGTTTGTCCCACATTTCTTTGGCAATTCCTAGATGCATAACTTTTACGAATTTTGCTTCTGCAAGCACACTCAAGATATCATTCATAGCCTTAGAATTGAAGCTAAATTCTAGTTTGTCATCCTTATTAGCTAGTACAACTGGCTTTACATAACTAGTATCTACCACATCCCAAACATCTGCACCTAAAGCCATTATGTAGGTTCTCATTCTTTCCAGAAGGCAAAGTTTGTTCCATTGAATAGAGGGGCCTTCTTGGTTGAATTTCCTTCGTGGCTTGACATGTTTAAGCTCTAGGATATACCTTTATATAAAAGGGGTCATCTATGATACCAATTGTTGGATAACTGAAAGGGGGGGGTGAATCAGTTGTTTACCGAGCTTGAACAATTATACTTATTTTTAATTCTTTACAAAGCACTCAATGACAATCACAATGATGCAGGGAAATAATCAATAGCATCTTCAGCATCAGTCACACATATGAGATACAGAAAGACATATTTTCTTGAGGAAACCCATACGGGGTAAAAGCCTCTTCTTCTTTATATGATAAGTAATATTTGCATTCTTTACATTATCATACATATGAGCACCAACTCATAATGAGGTTGCAACCTCTGTTTTGTAAGCTGCTACTTGCTGAGAGCACCAACTCTCTATTTTCTCTAGCACCCACTAGAAGGAAGCACCAACTCCCAGGTTTCTCTAACACCAACTAGAAGGAAGCGCCAACTCCCTGGTTTCTCTAGCACCAACTAGAAGGAAGCACCAACTCCCTGGTTCAAGCACCCACTTAAACTTCTGAGGACACCAGTCCTCCTTAGCACCTCCCTTCCACCCTAGTCTATGAATATAAATTATTGAAACTTATTATAGTGATATAGTTTTCAACAACAACTTAATAGTCTCATCATTGTTCTGCAAGATTTCAATGCTCTGTCTTCCTCACTGTCTTCCTGCACGCATTTTGTGCTCTGTGCTCCATTCCCATTCAATGCACCTTTTGTCTTATGTCCATTTTAGCTGCTGCACTCCACCTCCTTCTTCACACATACATCACTCTCTACCACAATAAAAACCCCCATCTCTTCTTTCTTCTACCTCCTTATAGTCTCTGTACACCTTCTTCCCTCCATTCGCAATGCTTCTACATGCTCTTCATGTCGAGTGCTCTGCCTATTCATCCTGGCAACTCTTCATCTTCTCTGGCTGTTAAACCCACGTGTCCAGCATCATTGGGTGTTACACTGAGATTCCTCAGCCTCTCTGGCAGATGAGACTCCTCTTCTTCTTTGGCACAGTCGAGATTAACCTCTTTGTTGCAGTCACAGGCTTCAATGCTCTTCCAGCTATCAATCACCTCTATGGCCAGTCCTCATTCCACTAGAAGGTTCCTTCAGACTCTTCCGCTCCTCTAGCAGTTACAAAGAAGTCTTTTCCACACCTCTGGCATAAACCATCAGTAGTTTTCTTGTAGTTACAGTGCGAACCTTGAAATAGAGCCCAACTATGCTAGCTCCTTCCACTTATGTGACCACCGGCGGTGACCACCAACTACATAGACATTTCATCATTTCGGGATTTCAACATTTGGTAATTCAACATTTCTGTGACTGAGTGTCTCAACACTCCCAGTCCTGATCCCCGAAATCTGAAAAGGAGCTTGTTTGCACTAGCTCCTTCCCCCATATTCTGCCGATGTGACCACAGGCGGTGACCATCAGCTAGTTCGAAATTGCATTTCGCAATTTTGCATTTCGGGGATTCTCCAGTCAGTCCCTTGACTCCTCCAACTCTCGATCCTAGAAATGGGGTTTAGCACGGACTAGCTCCTTCCTCTATATGACCATGGCCAAGACCAAGTGCTTATCAATAAAGTGCTTTTTGCGATTTCGCATTTCGGCACTTCGGCATTCCTGTAGTGAAGTGTTCTTGACACCTCCAAGTTCTAGTATCTGAAACTTCGAAATGGAGTCAGATCAATGGTCCGATACTCCAGCGTTTCTAATTTCGGCGAATCGCATTTCGCGACTTCGGGTTTTGTGATTTCGGGACTCCTAAGATGAAGAGTCTTCACTCTTGACTCTTCGAACTCCCGGTATCTGAAACTCCGGTATGGAGTCTTTATCATTTTGCGACTTCGGGTTTCGCAATTTCGGGACTCCTGTGGTACAGTGTCCTGACTCTTGACTTCTCAACCTCCTGGTATCCGAAACTCCAGTGTGGAGTCTTTTATCATTTCACAACTTAGGGTTTCATGACTTTGGGACTCTTTATGATGAGAGTCTTTGTCATTTCCATCTCCCGGTATCTGAAATCCTGATATCCAATACTTCGAAATGGAGTCGGATCAACGGTCCACGATCTCCTTGAACCAATGGCTCAGATCATTTCACCATTTCACATTTTGCGATTTTGACACTCTTGTTGATGAGAGTCTCTGACATCTCCATGTCCCGCTAATCAAATTAAAGGTATCCAATACTCCGAGTGATGTGCCTTTTTTGGGTTTTCGGGATTTCGCATTTCGACACTTCAAGACTCCTGATGAAGAGAGTCTGTGACATCTCTATACCTCGGTATCCAAAATGGAGTTTGACCAACACTTCAATCTTTCCATTTGATCATCGTTGCGTTGTTGGTCTTCCTTGCCTACTTGTTTTCCATCAAATGAACAAGCACACCTTCGCACTGCGTTCGACTCTGTGTTAATTCCTCCTGAGCTTACTTTGTTCGTATTTTTCCATCGATGCATACTCTAATCTTGCCATCAATGAAAAGAATACTCTTCTTGTAAAAACATGCCAACAAACCAGACTAGCCACACTACCTCAAGAATGCACTTCAAAACTGATTTCGGATTTTGATAATAATTAATTCGAAATCAAGCATGAAAGAATGCAATAGCCACACATTCAATAATCAAGATTCATTATACAACATAAGATAAATTAACAATGTTCCATGCACAACAAAAACCAGTGAGCATGCATCTGAAATACATCTCAAAGATAAATATACACAACAAAATATAAATTATGCAGAAAACACAAAGAGAATTTATCTTTAATTAAACCATCACCAACTAGCTGCAGACCAAGGACGTTCCTCCCAACCTTAGACATTGATTTTCTAATTCTCAATAGCAGTTCACTGCCAATCCAAGGTTATGAATCCACAAGGATGAGTCCTAGGACAAATCTAAAACACACATCAGTTGTCTAATTATCTCATAGGTTTTTCCAACCACACAACAATCCTATTTTCCATCTCTCTTTCCCCTTCATCCTGCACAACCTAAAGAAATGAACTCATTTATTTACCATGCAGTCCCTCAAGTTGTTCCATTTCTCTCTATGGATCCAGTGCTACTGGTTAGGAAATATCCATTCTGGAAACTCCAAGGATTCTTAGTTTTGACATTTCTTTCAGAACTATCATCAATATCATGCCCATAGGCATCCATTCCAACCTAGAATGATAACAAATTCCTCACATCCATCTAGAAATGGCACTCCTCCTCTAACCATTTGTTTCCATTCTCATATTCAGAGCACAAGAATTAGCAAGAGTGAATGAAGAAGAATTCCAAGGAAATATAGTAAGAATAAAAATGGAGAAGAACCCCCACACACCCCACAGGGGATGTTTTTATAATTACATGAAATCAAGAACCACATGGCCTTCATCCCAATAATCTCATGTAACCACTTTTCTCAATGAAAACCAATATGGGTAAATAAAATAAAATAAAAAAGACTTATCCCCTTAAGCCCCCTCTCTCGTGGAATAATATCCCCTTATCTCTTGTCCTTGTGTGTCTTACAATCAACATTGTATTTTTATTAATGTATATAGAAGTATTAAATTTCTAGGCACTCTGGCCCCTTTCCAACTTTACCAGATCACCAACCTAATGTCACATTTATATAATACATTCTATTTCATAGGGATTAAAACTGAGGAGTTACAGTAATGTTGTAAATTTCCTATTCTGTGTTTTCTGAATTGTGAATTGATGGTATAGAAAAAGGGAAAGAGTGGTTTCTTGTTGGTTATTTCCATGAGAGAAGAAAACCTAAATATGATTATGCATGTGAAACTTGTTAGTTGATTGGCCGTAAATTTTCAACAGAGAAGGTTGATACTAAGATCAAATAAATAAATATGAATGATATAAAAATGTAAAAGTGATGCACATGTATGATGTATGAGTGTATGTATGACTTCTTGAGAAAGGAAGAAGTAATGCAAGGAGAGTGCTTTCTTGGATTGGATAATTCCATGGATGCATGGTTGTCCCTATGTTGGAGGGTCTGAGTATCTTGTTTAGATAATAATTGGAGGAAGTATGTCATTTCTCAGAAAGATCTAATATTAAATGATAAAAGAGAAAGAAGAAAGAGTGACCTTTTTGTTAGCTATTATATTGTAAATAGGGAAGCCTAAGTATGATCATATCTATGACATTGGTCATGTAAATGACCATGAGCTCCCTTAAAAAATAGATGATGTTAAATATATGTGAATGAATGAGGTAAAAGGTGCAAGTGATGCACACACACACACACACACATGCTTAAAGGTATAATATGACTGCCCGATCAAGTGGGATATGAGGCAAGGAGTTTTATTTCCTATATTTAATGATGTCATAGAGGCATATCTGACTCTATTTTAAGAAGTATGGTTATTTTGTTTGAATACTAGCTTGAAGAGGGTGTACTCCATTCCCAAGAAGAGCCATTGTAACCCGGTGAAGGAATAAATGAGAAAGTATGCTCTGATGATATGATAGAAGGCGATATGATTATGCCTTTCAGGATTGCATGAGAATGATTGTGAACAATCATGAGTGAAATGATTTAAATCAACATGTGATTTGGAAATTGTAGAGTGTGCCCATGGTAGACACATAACATGTTGATGCATGTGGTTGAGTGCATGAAATCACATTATAAATGCAAACCTATGGATGTACATGTGTGAATGTATAATTTGGATGAATGATATGAATGCATGCTTATATTCCTTATGGAATATTGGATAGAAATATGAAATAATGAAGTTGATATTGATTCAAGGTGGAGGTCATTCCAGATCGTATGGATATGAAATAGGAAAGTTTCATGTTGAAGAAGTTCCATGTGGAGGAACTAAGTGGGGACTCTGTCAAGAGAATAGAGCAATGTAGGATTGAGTAGCACGTTGATTGAATTCATTGAGGAAATACATGTTTTCATTAGAGGGAAGTTAATGGACTTCCCAGTAGGGAAGGAGAACCTTGCAATATTATACCATAATTGTAACAATGGTAAAAAGAGGGGTTGGGTGGCCATGAACGTTGGCACCTTAGTTACTAGAGAAGAAAGGATGTTTGGATGCATTCATATGAAACTTTGATTTCATATTATATTATGTCGATTCAAGGACTATGATCAATGTAAAGAAGGAAACAAGRTCCTACTGTAATAATGAATTTGTYTATAGAATCCATGTGATGAGAGGTTGGATGTGCTCCAATGCACCATGGAAGAGTACCTAATAGAGAATATGGAAATCAGAGAATCAATCAAAGGTTGCATTGTGAGTGACTGTGACCATGAACATTGGCACACTAGTTAAGTTCATATGATGAAATGATTGTGGATAGAAGAGCTTGGTATGATGAAATAATGCATGAGTAAGGAATGGTAAATTATTATTATTATTTATATCATTGAATAAATGAATGTGATGCAGTTAATAGACTGCATAAATTAAGAATTGTTTGTGATGTGATTTTAAATTTGCAATGAGAATATATATGCATGAGAAACTAACAGTTTGCTTGGTTTTGTAAGGATTAAATTGTAGGAAGAAGGGCATTGGAAATGGTAGTACTGTAAGCCCATGAGGAATACCAATGCCTATTGGTTGTAAAGAGCCAAACTATTATGAGAAGGAAATCTCATACTTGTGAACTCTGGTTCCAATATGGAATAGATTTGAAAATCAAATGAAATTATGAATTTGAAAATCTGTGGGTAACAAATTTGGGAAGAATTTTTGAATGAAAATTAATTCAAAAATCTCACAAATTTATGTATGCATGTGAATAGAGGTGAGATGAAAAGATCTGTCCAGGGAGGATAGACAGTGGATATCAAATAAGAAAGCATGGAAGAGGGATAATATTGTGAAAATAGAATTTTGTGATAAGTCATGATCACCATAAAGAATGTTGTGTTGTGGTAACATGGGCCAAAGGGACTCTTTTGATAGAGCTGTTGAGTACATTTTTATGCTTCCTTCCACTCCATAAACTATACTTTTTCCTCCAGAACCATCCATTTTTCCTTCATATTATTCCATATTTTCCATAAAATAGCTTATGCAAGGTACATTTATCATTCCTTAGCTTAAGAATTGAATTTTTGAATTTTTGGCATTAAAATTAAAAATTTATCAAAAATTACAAGATTTGACTAAATCCCGTAATTGCTCCTAGGTTCGTGTACTTGCAGGAAAACTGGGTGAAATATGAGACATGGGTCATGATCCTTGATGTACAAGTATGGATGAATACCTATCAACTTTGAGATCTAAGCTTTCCAAGTGTCCGGTCAACGCTGGTCAAACAGGGCCACTTCAACAGAAAATATCCTATTTTAGCATAAAATCATGGACAATTTTAGATTTTCTTGGGATTTGTTCATATTTTATGGATCTGAAGGGGGTATTCAACCTTCCTATAATATTTTATGTATATGATCATTATATTTAGGAGGTTTCTTAGCATTATCAGTTTCAAAACTCTTGTATAAATACTCCAAGACATGGACTAGTATGACAACCCTTATGTTAATGAAGAAAACTTTGAATTTGCAGTCTTGAGATCAATTTTATGTTTTGTTCTTGATGATGTCTATGAGATGATTATGTGAATATTGTTGGAAGTTCCTTTTTAGCTGAGACAACTTAGGTGTACAAGTGAAGCAATGGAGGCCCCCCTTTGCCAAGCTAGTACACTTCTCCTTTCTCATTCTTTTCAAGCAAATTTTCATATGAGCTTTAGTTCAGTTTACATTATGTTGTAGATAACACTGTTGCGTTTTATTTGATCAATTTATCTGGATGATGAATGTGGGAAAGCAAAGAATGTATCTCTTGTAAAAGAGTTTAGCCTTTTCAAACATTTATAAGCTTCTAGTTTAGTTTGAATGCTTACTATTTTGAATACTTAAAACTAGTTGAATGTTTTTCTACTCTAATTGTTTATTAATGGTAAGAGATATATGAATACACCTTCTGTAAATAAGCTTAGAATTTCCTTTCATACTCAGCACTTAGATTAGCTTCGATTTATTTCCATCGAAATAACAAAAGTTATCTCTAAATCCATATATTTTGGATGTGCCTCTAAGTCTTACAAACATGGGATTGACAATCAATTGCACTCTAATTTACATCAGTAGGTTGGAGCCTAACAAGAGAAAGACAGAGGGATGCCTTGATAGAGAAATATTGGGGGACACTTCAGTTTTAACGCTCAATGAAGTCTCTAAAAATCTTCTTGTGTGAGAAATCCTGGGTAGGAAAGATGGATCACCTGAGGGACTGTATAACAGAGAAGGGGATGTCTGAGTCTGAGCCTAAGAGGTGAGTGACCGAAAGGAAGGGGAGACTTTGATAGCTCATGAGAAAGAATTAGTGGAGTATTTCAAATTTTGTCATTTGTTGAATAGTATCATGCACACAATGGGTATGACAAGGAAAACAATGACTCGGGTAAACATGAAATCCATGTGCATGCAGCTCCACGAAATGCACAAGAAAAGTATTGTGTTGATGTGTGAATTTTTCCTTTTGAATTACAAACATCAATGAAGTGTTCATGCATGAAAATTTTGATAATATGCATGCTATTTGAAATTGTTGTAGGAATGTACTAAATGCGAAGAGTTTGGGAAAGGAGTATATCAAGAAGAGGAAAACATTGTTGAAGTATTTGAAAGTTATTGGCATGGAAAGTGTTGTTGAAAAGAACATTGAGGATTGTGTTCCTTTAAAGGGGAGGGGATTGTAAGACCTTTGTTTTCCCCAACATTTAATTAATATTTTTTAATGACTTACATGGAATGGCATGCAAATATTGTAGCTGTATTATTGTTTAATTGTAACTTCCAACAGTTGACTGTGGGGGTGAAGCCTTGCGTACTGGCCATGATACCACTAGAGGAAAGAGTTAGGGAACATAGAGAGGGGCTCATCATGATAATATGACCCAATCCTCCTTGCTAAAATATTTTATTTGAAATAATAATACTTAACCTGATCCCAAGGAAAAATTAATTAATGAGAAAAGGATTGGTGGTTAAGAAACCAACCACCTCAATGAATGGAAGCATGGAGGGCTTGGTTGAGACAATAGGAAGATCTCAGCCAAAGGTACAATAGAGTACCAGGTCAGTATATAGATTGACCCATGATTTATTTTGACAAAAGGAAGAGGATGGTCCAAAACCTTCCTATGGGAAAAACACATGCAAGAGAGGCACACGGGGGTGACAGAGAAAGAGATTCTGAGAGAAAGAAACTATTCGTGGGACTGGTTTGAGAACCCAAGAACCCATCCTAAGTTGAGAAGTTGTTATCTTGACATTGGAGAAGCATCTGATAAACCTCAAAGAGGCCCGAGATAGGAAAGGTAAGCACAGATAATTTCATGGTGGTATCATGGCTTAGCACAGGTGTGGCCTATGGTTGGGTGGAAAGATGAACAACCACAGTCTGTTGGTTGGATATAATTTGGAAAAGATAAGTATCTACATTTTCTGTGCAATTAAGTAAATGAATGATTGATTCTTGTATTGTATACCTGAATGTATGAGTCTACTACTTGGATATAATCATGTTTCATTTGCAAGTCTATGCACTTGATTAGTGGTGGACCTATAAGAAGGTCAAAGTATTGAATGTTTTTGTATCTTGTGTAGACAATAATATGACAGTCGTAATGGGTCTCATGTGAAAGGAAGGAAGTGTTGTAACCCTCCTCCTAGAAGGAATGAAACCTTAACTGTAATAGTGGCCCAAGGAGGTCAAAGAGGGTAGTAAAGTCAGAGTTATATCCTGAATGTGGAGAAATCCAAGATTCTAACTCTTTGAATGCTCTTAGGGTTTAAACCCCAGCTAGAAGGAGTGGATAAAGGAACCTTGATATAGGTATCGGAACACCCCAGTGTCTGAGTGTGAATTTTGCATGAAAAGAGAACCTTACCTCCCCATGAAACCTCCTATCTTGCAGTGAATGGTTTCAGGAGACAAGAACCTTGAATTAAGCGATGAAAAGGACAAACTCAGTGTTCTTCAGAGAAAATCAAGATCTCCTAAAGGCTTGGTAAGCATGAGAAAACACTTATAAGAATCCCCGAGACATCCACGTTTGATTTCATACTGATAACCGTGGATAATACAATGTTTGATTCAGGATGAATCACAACCATTGATTCAACACTATGAATATATCATGACCCTCCATTGGAGAAGGATTTAATTCTTATAGAATATGCGTCATGAGTCAACTAGGACCGTTGATCCATTGGAGGATCAACGACAGGGAAACCTTGATTGTTGATCAGGGAAAGAGCCATCAGAGTATTCAAGTAGTAGGTTGTGGCACAACTCCAATGGAGAGACTTTGAGAAATGATCTAGACAGTTGATCGAAGAGTGGGTGTGGCATGATCTCAACCATCGATTTTTCAAGGGTCCCACTAGTTTCCTTGTTGAATAATAGGAAGGGGAATGATGTCGTGTTACATAGCCTGCCAACTTGGAATCTAGCATGTCCTAATAGGGACATGTGCCACCATAGGAGTGGTAGAGGGATGTAAATGTATAAGAAGAGGCTAGAAACCTTATGACCTTAGATTTAACCCAGACCATAATATCTGGTGTAATAAAATAACCTGGCCCTTCGTCGGAGTAAGTTATGAGTCTTGTATAAGATGGAATCTGAATCAACAAGGACCATTGATCTATCAGAGGGATAAGGGGTGAACCTTGATTGTTGAGTTTGAGTGAGAAGAAAGTGGTTCTAGCTCTAGGTTCCATGCCTTACCCTATAAGCATGAAGAGAGATAAGGTGATGTCATCATGATGTGTCATGCCTACAAGGTATCCAACATGTCTGGAGGTTGACAAGTGTCGACACCAAGTTCATCAAAGAGGACAGACATGGGCCCCTGTTTGGATAAATGGTCTCCTTTAAACTTCAACCATCATATCTACAGGTCGAGAGATATGGATCGTCCATCGAAGGGGTGTCAATCGGAGTAATTTACAAAGATGCACTCTGACGGGAGTTACCCTGAGAGAGGAATGAAACCATTAGATCTGTTGGATAGGTGATAGAATTTTTGAACTGTCGATCGAAGTGGGCTCGTCGGAGTAGCCTCAGTTAAGGTACTCTGATGACAGGTCTCCAAGGAGAAATTGTGACCATATATTGGTCAATGGGAAGATTCAATATCAATTGTTGATCTATCATGGGTCTCGCCCATTTGTCTTAGAAGTTAAAAGGGACAAGCAATAACTATTTCACACGTTAGGATCACTGACCCAAACAGAGTCGTTCAATGATCAACTCGAGGATTATCATATCTAGAAACATAAAATGGGATGAGTGTTAACTCCCATGCAAGTTGGAGTCACGAACTCTGATCCAGATTCTTTTCGGCATGAAATGAGAGCGGAGATATAATAAAGAAATGCACAGAGATATCGTAGATATTAAATAATATAATAGAAATGTATCAGATATGAAACCATAAAAATAGATATATAGTAATACACGGCTTATATTAATCAAATAAATGTACAGAGACTGTAAAAATACAGAGTGCAAGATTCGCTAGAATGGTGGCAACTTATCTCTGAGAAGAGATGTGATGGCTACTCACATTCACAAGAAGATGATTACAATGAGGCTCTCAAGGCCTTTTTACAATAAAATAGGAATACCCAAAACCCTATAAATCCAAAAACCTAACCCTAGGAGATGAAGTGCCAAAAGTCATGTGGGCCCCGTTTGGGTAAGTTAGTACTTCAACTTCTCGAGGTCGTAACTTTTGCATATGATCTCCATTTTAGGTGTGTGATAGCTCGTTGGAAATTTATCATCAAGGAAATTCATTTTGGGGGCTCAATCATGCCTTCATCTATCATTTAGAACCTCTATCTCGAAAAACCTTCATTTGGGCCCTCAAAATGGCCCCAGAAGTTAAAAACTATTAAAAATAGTAAATTGCCAAAATTGCCAGAAAACTGTTTTGAGCCAGTCGAAAAAAGTGGGTGGCCATCGATATCCACTTGGATCAATCCTCCCTCCTTATGAAGCAATGGTCTCCATTGCGTTGAGTTCCCGGGGGAGAGGGAAAAACAATTGTTGAATCTGCATCTTGGTGAGCTTCTTATGACACTACGGGGTTGAGACTCATAAATAGCATGGCACTTCCACATATCTGGTTGTCCCAAGAGAACATCACAGAAATCCAGTGGGGAAACATCACATAATACCTCATTCTTGAAGGGATGGATGCCATATGAAAATCTACACTGCTGGCTAACACGAAGATTGCCTCCTTGGCGAAGCCACCTGATGTAGTATGGTTGCAAGTGTGGTGTTGTCGACAATCCCAACTGTTTGATGACCTCCACTGAGATAAGGTTCTTATGGCTTCTGCTATCAACAATAAAATGCAGTGGGGTCCCCTTCACCCACATCTTTGAATGAAAAAGGCACTCCCCCTCTTCAACATCTGTTGGTTCTTCTGGTTGAATTTTTTCGGTCACGACAATAACAGTGGGGTCTGCGTCAATGATTTGTCCTTTACCAGTATTTTCAGAATCAGATTCTGAATCAGGTTTTGGCTCCTTGTCTTTGATCTCGGCCACCAATGACTGTTTTGAACAATATTCATTGGTGTTGTGCCAGGGGGTTTGTGGAAATCACACCATTTTCTGGTGTCCTTCTTTGTCTTCCCGTGGCCCTTCTTTTCTAGTGGCTTGGAATGGTTTTTGGGAGACTATTTGTTAGGGTTGTCTTTTTCATACTTTGGTTGTTGCAGATTTGCAGACCCAAACTCCCGTTTGTTCTGGTGTCTAAATTTCTTCTCAACTTTAACAACATATCGATAGGCAACACCGAGTGATGAGATGTCCAAAAAATCCATTTCAGTTTGGATGTATCTGTGTGGAGCCCCACGGTATTTCAGAACCAAATGTCATTCAAATTCTTTGATACCTAGCTTGGTGTGCTAGGTATGAAAGGTATTGGTGAACTCTGAAACCGCATGGCCCCTCTCTTGCTGTAGTGTGGTCCATCTCATGTACTGGTCCTCATAGTTTCCAACAGGGTAATACTGTTCCTTTACCGCATCTACAAAAAAATCCCAAGTGGGCTCGACCCCATATATTCCAGACTCCTCTATGGAACTCTGCTCCCAATAAGTTTCCCACCAATGTTTGAAATGGGGGAGATCCTTAAGGAGCGTGGATATGATCTTTTCTCTGTCAGAAAAATTGTGAACAAAGAAATAACCTTCTAACAGATTTAACCATTTATCTAGGGCATCCGCATCTATCTGACCTTAAAATATAGGAATATCAAAATTGACCTATACCTTAAAAGGAAAGGTGCCTCCAAAGTGGCCGCTGGATGAAGATGTGTCTGATGCTATCGGGATGCATTGAAGGATGTGGGAAAAATTCTCCATTATTTCGTCCCTCTGTCACGTGAGAGCTTTCTCAAGCGATAGACTTATAGGATCATCTGCTCCGTCGTTTTTATTTTCTTCTGCCATTGAGGGTTTCTTGGGTGTGCGAGAGTGATTGTCCTCAAGAGAGACAAGCTCAAGACCCAACTTTCTATACTCAGACCTCGTTGGGGACATGCACTGAAAGAAACAATCAAGAACATCCTGTTCTGATACAACTGATCTAGATTCTTTTCGGCATGAAATGAGAACGGAGATATAATAAAGAAATGCACAGAGATATCGCAGATATTCAATAATATAATAGAAATGTATCATAGATGAAACCATAAACACATATATACAGTAATACACAGTTTCTATTAATCAAAGAAATGTACAGAGACTGTAAAAATACAGAGTGTAAGACTCGCTAGAATGGTAGTTGCTTATCTCTGAGAAAAGATGTGACGGCTACTCACATTTGTAAGAAGATGATTAAAATGAGGCTCTAAAGGAATTTTTAAAATAAAACAGTAATGCCCAAAACCCTATACATCCAAAAACCTAACCCTAGGAGATGAAGCGCCAAAAGTCATGTGGGCCTCGTTTGGGTAAGTTAGTACATCAACTTCCCGGGGTTGTAGCTTTTGCATACGATCTTTGTTTTAGGTACGTGATAGCTCGTTGGAAATGTATCATCGAGGAGATTCATTTTGGGGGATCAATCATGCCTTTGGATATCATTGAGAACCTCTAAAAACCTTCATTTGGGCCCTCAAAATGGCCCCGGAAGTTAAAAACTGCTAAAAATAGTAAATTGCCAAAATTGTCAGAAAACTATTTTGAGCCAGTCAAAAAAGGTGGGTGGCCATTGATATCCACCTGGATCAATCCTCCCTCTTTAGGAAGAAATGTTATCCATTGTGTTGAGTTCCCGGGGGAGAGGGAAAAGCATTTGTTGAATCTGCATCTTGGTGAGTTGCTTGCCTTGCCGGAGATGTCGCGTTGCTTAGTTTGTGGAAGTTTGTCATGAATCTATTGAGGCTGAGGCTATTCAATAAGTTAGGCTACATGAGAGGACGGTGTGCAGAAGAAATCTTTGCACTTTGTTGCAACCTTGTCGACTTGCTTCTGTTGGATAGAAGGTGCAGGGGGCAAAGATGTAGTGGTTGCAGTGTCCTTATGTTCCCCTTTTGAACAGATTGTGAAGAAGCGAATTTTATAGTATGAGATACTACCTTGTGACACTTTTTACGTGCAACAGTAGTCAGAACTACCTCTGGTATTCTGTAGAGATGACACCCAAGAGAAACAATGACACTGTGGGGTCGAGACTCATAAATAGCATGCCGCTTCCACAGATATGGTTGGCCCAAGAGAACATCACAGACATCCAGTGGGGAAACATCACATAATACTTCATCCTTGAAGGGATGGATTTTGTATGAAAATATACACTACTGGCTAACACAAAGATCGCATCCTTAGCGAAGCCACCCGATGTTCTATTGTTGCAGGTGTGGTGTTGTTGACAATCCCAACTATTTGATGACCTCTGCTGAGATGAGGTTCCTATGGCTTCTTCTATCAACAATAAAATGCAGCGGGGTCCCCTTCACCCACATCTGTGAATGAAAAAGGTGCTCCCCCTCTTCAAGATCTGTTGGTTCTTCTGGTTGAATTGTTGTGATCACGACAATAGCAATGGGGTCTGCGTCAATGATTTTTCCTTTACCAGTATTTTCAAAATCAGATTCTGAATCAAGGTTCGGCTCCTTGTCTTTGATCTCGGCCACCAATGAATGTTTTGAGCGAAATTCATCGGTGTTGTGCCAGGGGTTTTTGTGGAAATCACACCATTTTCAGGTGTCCTTCTTTTTCTTTCCGTGACCCTTCTTTTCTTGTGGCTTGGACTGGTTTTCGGGAGACTATTTGTTAGGGATGTCTTTTTCATACTTTGGTTGTTGCAGATTTGCAGACCCGAACTCTCGTTTTTTCTGGTGCCTAAATTTCTCCTTGATTTTAACAACATATCGATAAGCAGCACCGAGTGATGAGATGTCCAAAAAATCATTTTAGTTTGGATGTATCTGTGTAGAGCCCCACGGTATTTCAAAACCAAATGTCATTCAGAGTCTTTGATACCCATCTTGGTGCACAAGGTATGGAAGGTATTGGTGAACTCTGGAATCACTTGGCCCCTCTCTTGCCACAGTGTGGTCCATCTCATGTACTGGTCCTCATAGTTGCCAACAGGGTAATACTGTTCCTTTACCGCATCCACAAAAAAGTCCCAAGTGGGGTCGGACCCATATATTCCAGACTCCTCTATGGAACTCTGCTTCCACTAATTTTCCCACTAATGTTTGACATGGCGGAGAGCCTTAAGGAGTGTGATGATGATATTTTCTCTATTGAAAAAATTGTGAATAGAGAAATAACCTTCTAACAGATTTAACCATTTATCTAGGGCATCCGCATCTATCTCACCTTCAAATATAGGAATATCAAAATTGACCTATACCTTAAAAGGCGAGGTGCCTCCAAAGTGGCCGCTTGATGAAGATGCACCTGATTCTATCAAGAGGCGTTGAAGGATGTCGGAAAAATTCTCCATCATTTCGTCCCTCTATCGCGTGAGAGCTTGCTCAAGAAATAGACTTATAGGATCGTCTGCTCCATCATTTTTATTTTCTTCCTCCATTGAGGGTTTCTTGGGTGTACGAGAGCGATTTTCCTAAAAAACAACAATCTCTATACCCAAATTTCTATACTTGGACCTCGTTGGGGACATGCACTAAAAAAATGATCAAGAACAACCTGTTCTGATACCACTGATCCGGATTCTTTTCGGCATGAAATGAGAGCGGAGATATAATAAATAAATGCACATAGATATCGCAGATATTCAATAATATAACAAAAATTTATTGGAGATGCAACCATAAACACATATATACCATAATACACGGTTTCTATTAATCAAAGAAATGTATAGAGACTGTAAAAATACAGAGTCTAAGACTTGCTAGAATGGTGGTAGCTTATCTCTGAGAAGATATGTGATGGCTACTTGCATTAGCAAGAAGATGATTACAATGAGGCTTTCAAGGCATTTTTACAATAAAAAAGGAATTTCAAAAACCCTAGACATCCAAAAACCTAACCCTAGGAGATGAAGTGTCAAAAGTCATGTGGACCCTCTTTGGGTAAGCTAGTACATCAACTTCCTTGGGTCGTAACTTTTGCATAAGATATTTGTTTTAGGCGTGTGATAGCTCGTTGGAAAGGTATTGTCGAGGAGATTAATGTTGGGGGATAAATAATGCCCTCAATTATCATTGAGAACCTCTATCTTGAAAAACCTTCATTTGGGCCCTCAAAATGGCCCCGGAAGTTAAAAACTGTTAAAAATAGTAAATTGCCAAAATTGCCAGAAAATTGTTTTGAGCTAGTTGGAAAAGGTGGGTGGCCGCCGATATCCACCAGGATCAATCCTCCCTCCTTAGGAAGAAATTGTTTCCATTGCCTTGAGTTCCCGGGGGAGAGGGAAAAGCATTTGATAAATCTGTATCTTGGTGAGCTGGTTGCCTTGATGGAGACGCCATGCTGCTCAGTTTGTGGAAGTCTATCATGAATCTGTTGAGGCTGAGGTTGTTCAAAAAGTTTTGCTACATGAGAGGATGCTGTGAAAAAGGAATCTTTTCACTTTGCTGCAACCTTGGCAACCTGCTTCTGTTGGATAGAAGGTACACGGGGCGAGGTTGTAGTGGTTGCATTGTCCTTTTGTTCCCCTTTTGAATAGATTGTGAAGAAGCTGAATTTTATAGTATAAGATACTACCTTGCGACACATTTTAGGTGGAACAGTAGTTGGAACTACCTCTGGTATTCTGTAGAGATGACCCCCTAGAGAAATAATGACACTGCGAGGTCGAGACTCATAAACAACATGGCTCTTCCACAGATAAGGTTGGCCCAAGAGAGCATCACCGAAATCCAGTGGGGAAACATCACATAATACCTCATCCTTGAAGGGATGGATGTTGTATGAAAATCTACATTGCTGGCTACAATCCCAACTATTTGACGACCTCTATTGAGATGAGGTTCTTCTGGCTTCTTCTATCAACAATAAAATGCAGTGGGGTCCACTTCACCCACATCTGTTAATTAAAAAGGCACTCCCCCTCTTCAGGATCTATTGTTTCTTCTAGTTGAATTGTTGCGGTCGCGAAAATAGCAGTGGGGTCTCTGTCAATGATTTGTCCTTTACCAGTATTTTCAGAATCAGATTTGGAATCAGGGTTTGGCTCCTTTTCCTTGATCTCGGCCACCAATGATTGTTTTGAGAAACATTCATTGGTGTAGTGCCAGTGGATTTTGTGGAAATCACACCATTTTCCGGTGTCCTTCTTTGTCTTCCCGTGACCCTTATTTTCCTGTGGCTTGGACTGTTTTTCGAGAGACTGTTTGTTAGGGTTGTATTTGTCATACTTTGGTTGTTGTAGATTTTCAGACCCGAACTCCCATTTGTTCTAGTGCCTAAATTTCTGCTCGATTTTAACAACATATCGATAGGCAG
>SNQJ01S0028580.1:0-30115 GCA_010110895.2 Picea sitchensis | reverse complement strand
CAAAAAATCCATTTCAGTTTGGATGTATCTATGTAGAGCCCCATGGTATTTCAGAACCAAATGTCATTCAGAGTCTTTGATACCTAGCTTGGTGCACAAGGTATGGAAAGTATTGGTGAACTCTGGAACTTCTTGGCCCCTCTCTTGCCATAGTGTGGTCCATCTCATGTACTGGACCTCATAGTTGCCAACAGGGTAATATTGTCCCTTTACCACATCCACAAAAAAATCCCAGGTGGGCTCGACCCCATAAATTCCAGACTCCTCTGTGAAAATCTGCTCCTAGTAAGTTTCCCACCAATGTTTGACATGGGGGAGAGCCTTAAGGAGCATGAAAATGATATTTTCTCTGTTGAAAAAATTGTGAACAGAGAAATAACCTTCTAATAGATTTAACCATTTTTCTAGGGCATCCACATCTATTTGACCTTCAAATATAGGAATATCAAAATTGACCTGTACCTTAAAAGGTGAGGTGCCTCCAAAGTGGTCGCTTGATGAATATGCGCCTGATGCTATCAGGAGGCGTTGAAGGATGTGGGAAAAATTCTCCATCATTTCGTCCCTTTATAGCGTGAGATCTTGCTCAAGCAACAGACTTATAGGATTGTTTGCTCATTCGTTTTTCGTTTCTTCCACCAATGAGGGTCTCTTGAGTGTATGATAGCAATTTTCCTCAAGAGAGACAAGCTCGAGACAACTTTCTATACTCAGACCTCGTTGGGGACATGCACTGAAAAAAATGATCAAGAACAGCCTGTTCTAATACCACTGATCTGGATTCTTTTTGGCATGAAATGAGAGCGAAGATATAATAAAGAAATGCACAGAGATATCATAGATATTCAATAATATAACATAAATGTATTGGAGATGAAACCATAAAAACAGATATACAGTAATACACGGTTTCAATTAATCAAATAAATGTACAGAGACTATAAAAATACAGAGTGCAAGACTCGCTAGAATGGTAGCAGCTTATCTCTGAGAAGAGATTTGATGGCTACTCACATTCACAAGAAAATGATTACAATGAGGCTCTCAAGAACTTTTTACAATAAAAAAGGAATTCCAAAAACCCTAGACATCCAAAAACCTAACCCTAGGAGATGAAGCGCCAAAAGTCATGTTGGCCCCGTTTGGGTAAGTTAGTACATCAACTTCCCAGGGTTGTAACTTTTGCATATGATCTCCATTTTAGGCGTGTGATATCTCATTGGAAAGGTATCATCGAGGAGATTCATTTTGAGGGATAAATCATTCCTTTGGCTATCATTGAGAGCTTATATCTTGAAAAACCTTCATTTGGGTTCTTAAAATGGCCCCATAAGTTAAAAACTGCTAAAAATAGTAAATTGCCAATATTGCCAGAAAACGGTTTTGAGCCAGTCAGAAAAGATGGGTGGCCACTGATATTCACTTGGATCAATCCTCCCTCCTTATTAAAAAATGGTATCCATTTCATTGAGTTCCCGGGGGAGAGGGAAAAGTGTTTGTTGAATCTGCATCTTGGGGAGCTGCTTGCCTTGTTGGAGACGTCACGCAGCTCAGTTTGTGGAAGTCTGTCACGAATCTGTTGAGGCTGAGGCTGTTCAAAAAGTCAGGCTACATGAGAGGAAGGTGTTCATAAGGAATATTTGTGCTTTGCTGCAACCTTGTCGACCTGCTTCTGTTGGATAGAAGGGGTAGGGGGCGAGGTTGTAGTGGTTGCAGTGTGCTTCTATTCCCCTTTTGAACAGATTGTGAAGAAGCTGAATTTTACAGTATGAGATACTACCTTGTGGTAGTTTTTAGGTGGAAAAGTAGTCGAAACTACCTCTGGTATTCTATAGATATGACCCCCCAGAGAAATAATGACACTCTAGGGTCGAGACTCATAAACAACATGGTGCTTCCACATATATGGTTGGCCCAAGAGAACATCACAGACATCCAGTGGGGAAACATCACATAATACCTCATCCTTGAAGGGATGGATGTTGTATGACAATATACACTATTGGCTAACACGAAGATCATGTCCTTGTTGAATCCACTCGATATTGTATGGTTGCGGGTGTGGTGTTGTCAAAAATCCCAACTGTTTAACGACCTCTGTTGAGATGAGGTTCTTCTGGCTTCTGCTATCAACAATAAAATGCAGCGTGGTCCCCTTCACCCACATCTATGAATAAAAAATGTGCTCCCCCTCTTCAGGATCTGTTGGTTCTTCTTGTTGAATTGTTGCGGTCCCAACAATAGAAGTGGGGTCTGCATCAATGATTTGTCCTTTACTAGTATTTTCAAAATCAGATTCTGAATTAGGGTTTGGCTCCTTGTCCTTGAACTCAACCACCAATGACTGTTTTGAGCAACATTCATTGGTGTTGTGCCAGGGGCTTTTGTGGAAATCACACCATTTTCCAGTGTCCTTCTTTGTCTTTGTGTGACCCTTCTTTTCTTGTAGCTTGGACTGGTTTTCGGGAGACTATTTGTTAGGGAAATCTTTGTCATACTTTGGTTGTTACGGACTTGCAGACTCGAACTCTCATTTGTTCTGGTGACTAAATTCCTGCTCGATTTTAACAACATATTGATAGGTAGCACCAAGTTATGAGATGTCCAAAAAATCCATTTCAGTTTGGATGTATCTGTGTAGAGCCCCATGGTATTTCAGAACCAAATTCCATTCAGAGTCTTTGATACCTAGCTTGGTGCGTAAGGTATGGAAGGTATTTGTGAACTCCATAACCGCTTGGCCCCTCTGTTGCCGTAGTGTGGTCCATCTCATGTATTAGTCCTCATAGCTGCCAACAGGGTAATATTGTTCCTTCATAGCATCCACAAAAAAATCCCAAGTGGGCTCAACCCCATATATTCCAGACTCCTCTATGGAACTATGATCCAGTAAGTTTCCCACCAATGTTTGACATGGGGGAGAAGCTTAAGGAGCGTGAAGATGATATTTTCTCTGTCAGAAAAATTATGAACAGAGAAATAACCTTCTAACATATTTAACCATTTATCTAAGGCATCCGCATCTATCTAACCTTCAAATATAGGAATATCAAAATTGACTTGTACCTTAAAAGGCAAGGTGCCTTCAAAGTGGATGCTTGATGAATATGTGCTTGATGCTATCAGGATGCTTGATGAATATGTGCTTGATGCTATCAGGATGCATTGAAGGATGTGAGAAAAATTCTCCATCATTTCGTCCCTCTGTTGCGTGAGAGCTTTCTCAAGCAACAAACTTATAGGATCGTCTGCTCCGTCATTTTTCTTTTCTTCCACCATTGAGGGTTTCTTGGGTGTGCGAGAGCGATTTTCCTCAACAGAGACAAGCTCAAGACCCAAATTTCTATTCCTGAACCTTGTTGGGGACATGCATTGAAAAAATGATCATGAACAGCCTGTTATGATACCACTGATCTAGATTCTTTTTAGCATGAAATGATAGAGGAGATATAATAAATAAATGCACAAAGATATCAAAGATATTCAATAATATAACATAAATGTATCAGAGATGCAACCATGAACACAGATATACAATAATGCACAGTTTCTTTTAATCAAAGAAATGTATAGAGACTAAAAAAATAGAGAGTGCAAGACTCGCTAGAATGGTGGAGCTTATTTCTGAGAAGAGATGTGACGACTACTCGCATTCACAAGAAGATGATTACAATGAGGCTCTCAAGGCCTTTTTACAATAAAATAGGAATTCCCAAAACCCTAGAGGTTGAGGCTGTTGAACAAGTCGGTCTACATGAGATGATGGTGTGAAGAATGAATCTTTGCGCTCTGTTGCAACCTTGTCGACCTGCTTCTGTTGGATAGAAGGTGCAGGGGGCGAGGTTGTAGTGGCTGCAGTGTCCTTCCATTCCCCTTTTGAACAGATTGTGAAGAAGCTAAATTTTACAGCATGAGATACTACCTTGCAACAGATTTTAGGTGGAGCAATAGTCGAAACTACCTCTGGTATTCTGTAGAGATGACCTTCCAGATAATCAATGACACTGTGGGGTCGAGACTAATAAAAATCATGGTGCTTCCACATATATGGTTGGCCCAAGAGAAAATCATAGACATATAGTGGGGAAACATCACATAATACCTCATCCTTGAAGGGATGGATGTTGTATGACAATCTACACTGTTGGCTAACACGAAGATCGCGTCCTTGGCGAAGCCACCCGATGTTGTATGGTTATGAGTGTGGTGTTGTCGACAATCCCAATTGTTTGATGAACTCTTCTAAGATGAGGTTCTTCTGGCTTCCGCTATCAACAATAAAATACAATGAGGTCCCCTTCACCCACATTTGTGAATGAAAAAGGTGCTCCCCCCCTTCAATATCTGTTGGTTCTTCTGGTTGAATTGATGCGGTCGTGACAATAGCAGTGGGGTCTGCGTCAATGATTTGTCCTTTACCAATATTGTTAGAATCTGATTCTGAATCAGGTTTTGGCTCCTTGTCTTTGATCTCGGCCACCAATGACTATTTTGAGTGACATTCATCGGTGTTGTGCCAGGGGATTTTGTGGAAATCACACCATTTTCTGGTGTCCTTCTTTGTCTTCCCATGACACTTATTTTCCTATGGCTTGGACTGGTTTTCGAGAGACTATTTTTTAGGGCTATCTTTGTCATACTTCGGTTGTTCCATATTTGCAGACACGAAATCCCATTTGTTCTGGTGCCTAAATTTCTTATCAATTTTAACAACATATCGATAGGCAGCACCGAGTGATGAGATGTCCAAAAAATCCATTTTAGTTTGGATGTATCTGTGTAGAGCCCCCCATTATTTCAAAACCAAATGTCATTCAAATTCTTTGATACTTAGCTTGGTGCGCAAGGTATGGAATGTATTGGTGAACTCTATAACCTCTTGGCTCCTCTCTTTCTACAGTGTGTTCCATCTCATGTACTAGTCCTCATAGTTTCCAATAGGGTAATACTGTTCCTTTACCGCATCCACAAAAAAGTCCCAAGTGGGCTCGGCCCCATATATTTCAGACTCCTTTGTGGAACTCTTCTCCCAGTAAGTTTCCCACCAATGTTTGACATGGGGGAGATCCTTAAGGAGTACGAAGATGATATTTTCTCTGTCGAAAAAATTATGAACAAAGAAATAACCTTCTAACATATTTAACCATTTATCTAGGGCATCTGCATCTATCTGACCTTCAAATATAGGAATATCAAAATTGACCTATACCTTAAAAGAAGAGGTTCCCCCAAAGTAGTTGCTTGATGAAGATGTGCTTGACTCTATTGGGAGCTGTTGAAGGATGTGGGAAAAATTCTCCATCATTTTGTCCCTCTGTCACGTGAGAGCTTGCTCAAGCAACAGACCTATAGGATCGTCTGCTCTGTTGTTTTTATTTTCTTCCACCATTGAGGGTTTCTTGGGTGTGCGAGATAAATTGTCCTCAAGAGAGACAAGCTTGAGACCCAACTTGCTATACTTGGACCTCATAGGGGACATGCACTGAAAAAAATGATCAAGAAGAGCCTGTTTTGATAACACTGATCTAGATTCTTTTCCGCACGAAATGAGAGCGGAGATATAATAAAGAAATGCACAGAGATATCGTAGATATTCAATAATATAACATAAATGCACCACATATGCAACCATAAACACAGATATACAGTAATACATGGTTTCTATTAATCAAATAAATGTACAGAGACTGTAAAAATACAGAGTTCAAGACTCGCTAGAATGGTGGCAGCTTATCTCTAAGAAGAGATGTGACAGCTACTCCCATTCACAAGAAGATGATTACAATGAGGCTCTCAAGGCCTTTTTACAATAAAATAGGAATGCCAAAAACCTTAGACATCCAAAAACCTAACCCTAGTAGATGAAGCTCCAAAATTCATGTGGGCCTCGTTTGGGTAAGTTAGTACATCAACTTCCCGGGGTCGTAACTTTTGCATAGGATCTTCGTTTTAGGCGTGTTATAGATCGTTGGAAATGTATCATCGAGGAGATTCATTTTGTGGGATCAATCATTCCTTTGACTATCAATGAGAACCTTTATCTCGAAAAACCTTCATTTGGGCCCTCAAAACGGCCCCAGAAGTTAAAAACTGCTAAAAATAGTAAATTGCCAAAATTGTCAGAAGACTGCTTTTAGCTAGTTAGAAAAGGTGGGTTGTCGCCGATATCCACCTGGATCAATCCATGCTTCTTAGGAAGCAATGGTCTCCATTTCTTTGAGTTCCAGGGGGAGAGGGAAAAGTGTTTGATGAATCTGCATCTTGGTGAGTTGCTTGCCTTGCTGGAGGCGTCGCACTGCTCAGTTTGTGGAAGTATGTCATGAATCTGTTGAGGTTGAGTCTTTTCAAAAAGTCAGGCTACATGAGAGGATGGTGTGTAGAAGGAATATTTGTGCTTTGTTGTAACCTTGTCGACCTGCTTCTATTGGATAGAAGGTGCAAGGGGCGAGGTTGTAGTGGTTGCAGTGTCCTTTTGTTTCCCTTTTGAACAGATTGTGAAGAAGCTGAATTTTACAGTATGAGATACTACCTTGCAACACTTTTTAGGTGGAACAGTAGTTGGAGCTACCTCTGGTATTCTGTAGAGGTGAGCCCCCAGAGAAACAATGACATTGCGGGGTCAAGACTCATATACAACATAACACTTCCACATATATGGTTGGCCTAAGAGAACATCACAGACATCCAATGGGGAAACGTCACATAATACCTCATCCTTGAAGGGATGGATGTTGTATGACAATCTACACTGCTGGCTAATATGAAGATCACATCCTTGGAGAAGCCACCCGATGTTGTATGGTTGCAGGTGTGGTGTTGTTGACAATCCCAAATGTTTGACAACCTTTGTTAATATGAGGTTCTTCTGGCTTCCACTATCAACAATAAAATGCAACGAGGTTCCCTTCACCCACATCTTTGAAAGAAAAAGGTGCTCTCCCTCTTCAGGATCTATTGGTTCTTCTGGTCACGACAATAGCAGTGGGATCTGCGTCAATGATTTGTCCTTTACCAGTATTTTCAGAATCAGATTCTGAATCAGGGTTCAGCTCCTTGTCTTTGATCTCGGCCACCAATGGTTGTTTTGAGTGACATTCATCGGTGTTGTGCTAGGGGATTTTGTGGAAATCACACCATTTTCTGGTGTCCTTATTCATCTTCCTGTGCCTTGGACTGGTGTTCGGGAGACTGTTTGTTAGTGTTGTATTTCTCATACTTTGGTTGTTTCGGATTTTAAAACTCGAACTCCCATTTGTTCTGGTGCCTAAATTTCTTCTCGATTTTAACAACATATTGATAGGCAACACCGAGTGATGAGATGTCCAAAAAATCCATTTTAGTTTTGACGTATCTATGTAGAGCCCCATGGTATTTCAGAACCAAATGTCATTCAGAGTCTTTGATACCCATCTTTGTGCGCAAGGTATGGAAGGTATTGGTGAAATCTGGAACCACTTGGCCCCTCTCTTGCTGCAATGTGGTCCATCTCATCTACTAGTCTTCATAGTTTCCAACAGGGTAATACTGTTCCTTTACCGCATCCAAAAAAAAATCCCAAGTGGGCTTGGCCCCATATATTCCAGACTCCTCTATGGAACTCTGCTCCCAGTAAGTTTCCCACCAATGTTTAACATGGGGGAGAGCCTTAAGGAGCATGAAGATGATCTTTTTTCTATCAAAAAAATTGTGAATAGAGGAATAACCTTCTAACAGATTTAACCATTTATCTAGGGCATCCGCATCTATTTGACCTTCAAATATATGAATATCAAAATTGACTTGTACCTTAAAAGGCGGGGTGCCTCCAAAGTGGCTTCTTGATGAATATGTTCCTGATGCTATCGGGAGGCGTTGAAGGATGTGGGAAAAATTCTCCATCATTTCGTCCCTCTGTCGCATGAGATCTTGTTCAAGCAACAGACTTATAGGATCGCTTGCTCCATCGTTTTTATTTTCTTCCACCATTGAGGGTTTCTTGGGTGTGTGAGAGTGATTTTACTCAAGAGAGACAAGCTCGAGACCCAACTTTATATACTTGGACCTCTTCGGGGACATGCACTGAAAAAAACGATCAAGAACAACTTGTTCTGATACCACTGGTCTAGATTCTTTTGGGCACGAAATGAGAGCAGAGATATAATAAAAAAATGCACAGAGATATCGCAGATATTCAATAATATAACAGAAATGTATCAGAGATGCAGCCATAAACACAGATATACAGTAATACATGGTTTCTATTAATCAAAGAAATGTACAGAGACTGTAAAAATACAGAGTACAAGACTCACTAGAATGGTGGCAGCTTATCTCTGAGAAGAGATATGACGACTACTCACATTCGCAGGAAGATGATTACAATGAGGCTCTCAAGGCCTTTTTACAATAAAATAGGAATTCCAAAAAACCTATACATCCAAAAAACTAACCCTAGGAGATGAAGCGCCAAAATTCATGTGGGCCCCATTTGGGTAAGTTAGTACATCAACTTCCCGGGGTCGTAACTTTTGCATACGATCTCTGTTTTAGGTGTGTGATAGCTCATTGGAAAGGTATCATCGAGGATATTAATTTTGGGGGATAAATCATGCCTTTGGATATAATTTAGAACATATATATTTAAAAACCTTCATTTGGGCCCCCAAGATGGCCCCAGAAGTTAAAAACTACTAAAAATAGTAAATTGCCAAAATTGCGAGAAAACTGTTTTGAGCCAATCGAAAAAGGTGGGTGGCCACCAATATCCACCTGTATCAGACTCACTTAGGTTCATTGGATTCTTAGGTCAAGGACCATTGGATCTAGGAGGGGTCTGGATAACGGATCGTCATCGTAACATTGGTTAAGGGACTATCAACGCATGGGAATGAAATTCCTAATGATGATGATAAGAGGTTCTATAGAGTTGGAACTGTGGATTGGTGAGCCATATGGAAAGAACCATGTCAAAGCCATGACTATGCCATGCCGGATGACACATGGGCTAGGTAGTCACGTGGTAGTGAGGTGGCACTTGGCCAATGAGTGCTAAGAACTTTGGAAGGCCATACCTTTTTATCCAAAGCTCAGTTTGGAGCATGGAGACAGTCATTGGACATGTATTAACGAGCATAAGACAATGGTTCCCTTGAGAAGAGGTATTGAGATGATTGAGAAAAAGAGAAATTTTAATACCCCATCCCTTAAAAAGGTACTTAAGGGGTTGGGTGTCTTACATATCATAATCCTTTGATAAATATAATTTAATTACCATAGTTGAGATATTTTTAATCTTGATAGAGTGCAATCCTTCTTGATTTTATCCTAATGCATCATGAATCTACCTCCTTGTTAAGAATCCAAAGTTTTCTTGGAAGATTACCTTCGAGAATATCTTTTTGATTCTCACTACTAATTTTTTATAGTATATTATATATAAAATTACATAATGATATTGGCCTAAACTCATCAAATCTTCCAAGATTATCCTTTTTTAGCATTAATTCTAAGAAGGTGGTATTGAAAGCTCCAAGAAATTCCCCTATACTTTTAACTTCCTATATTTCCCTTAAAAGATCCCCTTTTAGTAATTCATAAAACCCTAAATAAAATTCCACTAGACAACCATCTTTCCCTAGTCTAGTGTCTCTTTTAAAGGATGCTAGAACATATTAAGATCCTCTTTTGATTTTTCCTCCATTTAAATTTGGTTTCCTTCTTCAAGGACAAATCTAGGAAAAACGAAGGTAATTTCAAAATCTTTTCTATACTAACTATGGTTGTCTATGAATAAAATGAATGGAAGTATGAGCCTCACACCTCTACTATGTCTTAAAATGTTTTTTCCTTGCTTCCATTTTACATTCTAATTTCTCATATTGTATTCACCTTTTTTCCACTACAAGGAAAACACCACCTAGCAAAGGTTTTTGCAAATATTTTTAGTGTTACAAGATTGAACAAAATTATCAAAAAAAAACTATACTAAAACTTACACAATTGGTAGCATAGGTTTTAATGGATTTTTATTATAACTAAAAATCCCGAGAAGTCGAAGGTTTTAGTGGAGTTTTTTTGTCGGTGTTCTTATATTTATAATGTGCATTGGTACACCCAAATTTATACAATACACACTGGTGTGTTAATATTTTATATGTGCCAAAGCTTCAATATACATTTTTAATACACACCATTGCATTAATATTTGATATGCATCGGAGCTTCAATACGTGTGTGTGTGTGTGTGCACATACACACAATAGTACATATTATTCATTTTTGAAGCCCTATTGCATATTTTAAATAATGAAACCCTCAAGACACTTATATTAATGATAAGCATCGGTGCACTAATCTTTGATAAGCATTAGGGCTTTAAAAATATATAATACACACCAATGTGCATTATATCTTTTTGAAGCCACGATGCATATTTTATATAATGAAAACACTGATACATATTACATATGTAAAAACATAGGTGCATATATTACCTTGTGCACCATAATGTTTTGTAACAATTATGATAATAGTTTGGATAGTAACAATAATGATATTGATAAAGGGAAATGTGCTTTTTATTGTTGTTAGGATCACTAGTGTGTAAATATGTATGAATCACACCATTGCAATTTGATTTGACATGGATCCGAACCAATGAATGGGTAAGGATCGGTACTTTAAAGCCAATTCAGTAGTTAACAAAGGTTAGAAAACATTGTAAACCAATGCCTATGTAAATTTGAATGAGACAAATGAATATGAGAGGGAAAAGTGGATTATTTGAGAGATAAAAATAAAATAAAAATAGGAGATAAGGAAGAGGAAGGGGAAACAAAAGCTCATGGCTATTTTCCTTCCCCTTACCACCAACTCCCCATATTTCCTTCATGGTTTTCACTTCCAATGGGTGTTTTTGTCTAAGGAGAGAAGGATGAACAACATTGTAACTAGAGATAGATGAATGAAATGCTAAGCCACATTCAAAGTTGGTTTTCCCATTTGGGTTTCTAGGGTAAATAATGTCTCCATGTCCATTGATTTTGGTATGTGTGTTATGTGTGTGGCTATGTTAATGTGCATTAATAGTCTATGAAGACACTGGTAACATTTTAATTATTTCGCTAAGGAGTTTTAATATTGTTGTGTTAGTTAATGCACTGAGAACTTATTATCTCTAGTGTGTAGAGGTGTTTCTTCATATTACAGTGGTTTAAATGGAAAACATCCATTCTGTAAAGATGCATTTGTTGGATACATGCCCATTTCTCATAACACCATGAATGAGAATGTGTTAGGGAGGTCTACACCCACTAGTTACAAATTTGTGATCAGAGTTCACTTGATCACAATTTTTCTCATAGTGGTCCAAGTGACCCAAGACACTATCCATATTGACTTCACCTACAATGTAGCTCATAGTGGACAAGTGATTGATGAATTCTTATTATTTTAATTTTGTGAAGAATTTTCTACATGTTGCAACAGGGTGAAACATCTCAAGATCACCACATTTATGAATGTAATGATGATAATAAATGTTATGATGGAAACAAGATAAGATGAATATTTCTTGATTCTAAGACAAAAGACACCATTTCAATCACAAAATTGATCGCCATACTTAGTTTAAAATGAAATGGAGTAGGATTGTGTGATACATTGAATAAAAACATAGGGAGAACTTTACCTGGAATAACTTTTTGGATTGAAATGTCAATGGTTGAACTAGATGGAAAATTGAAAGTTGGTGCTTCTAATGAATGTTTTCTTTTAATAAATATATAAGAAAATAATTTATTGGTTTTCTCCCATTTGGGTTTCCACGTAAATATTGGTGTACTGTGTATCTATTGTGATGTGATGCTATTTATGTTTATATTGTTTATGATCTATTCGAATGTTAAAGATAAACTGCTAAATATTGTTGAAGAATACAATGTGGTTAAGGGAATAAAATTTCTCATTACTAATCCACCCCTTTCTCAGTAATCCAATAGGGATCGTTCTCAAACTTCCCTTGGCCCGTAAACAATGGAATACAACCACCTCAACCTCTTGAGGATAGTATAAAATCACCTATGAGGGCATGGATGAGGAATACAACCTTGGTGCAAGATTATGCTAACAATTTGCAAGCTTCCTATTTCCTTGAGCCTCTAAGTAGCATTCCCTGATTTGGAAAATTATTTTATAGCACTCCTTTCTCTCTCATATATGAATATAGGTTATTTTCATATCCCTTCTTATTCATTTGAAGAAGATCCATCGTGTTGAGTTGATTCTTGAAGGACCAGTGGAGGAACCTGGGTGGTTGGGTACGAGGCAGTGCTGGCAGTTAGAGTCATATTGTAACTACCTACTTATATTGTTTTCAATAAAAGAGTTATATTTACCTCCATAAATGTGTAAGTTGATTAAATCTATTGATATATGTTGGTTTTCTTCATAAACTTAAATTTTTGCACATTACATGCATAATTTGAATTCATAACTACTTGGTTGTAGCATAGACTTGGTCTTCTTTTGCAGGTTGATTCCAGAGGAGATTAGGATAAAATCAAATATAGAGAGTGAGGATCTACATCAAACATAGGATACAAGGTGTGATACCTTTCCTTCTCTCCTTAAAGTAGTTATTTTTTCATAGCATTGGTGTGTTTGAGGGTAGGTTCGGTCTTTTACATATAGTCTCACTCTACTGTGACATGACCTAAGGTCACAGGGAAAAACTCTCATAACACCAATTCAACCTAGCCAAGGAAGAGGAGTGAATTTCATCCTGAAGGAAAAAATTTCCAAGGGAATATGAAGTGAAGAAGGGCAAAATTCCAAGGGAAGATGAAGTCTTGTGATGATTTGTTCTAAGGTTTTTCTTTGAAGGTCATCTTGGCATTTTCGATATAACCTTTTCTCTAGAATGATTAAATTATTGAAACTTGTAGGTGTTTTAGAAGAGATAGAGAAAAATATTGGGTACAAATTTTAGGTCTTGACTCGATACAAGTTTGGATTTATACTCAGTGGAAGTTTACGTTTTTAAAACTAGGGTTTTCTTCTTCAAAATGGGTCATCTTTCCATTTTCTCTATAATTTTTTTATAGGAAAATTAAAGCAGCGAAACATGGATTAAATTCACAGAAGATAGTGAATAAGATTGGGTACAAGTTCATATCCTGATTCATTACATGTACGGATGTATACTTGTTGGAAGTTAGGGTTTGTGACTAATCCAGAAACTAGTCCCGAACAAGTGTTCAAGAGAAAACAGTTATATTTGAAGCTTGGTAGGTCCAAATTGAATTCCACTTGTTTCATTATAACATGAAAAAATCCTAATATCCGAGGTCCAAGTTTAAGAATCAGAAATGAAAAATTAACCACGTGGTGAATCTTACAAGTTTTCATATTTGAGGTACATTTCTGAACATTTTTTTATGCATATTTAAGAAGTGATTTTGGGATTGTATTTGAAGGTTGATTTGATCCTGTATCATAATTTAAATTATTCCAATGGGATGGATGTCTGCTTCCATTAGTTTTTGGAAAACTCAGGGAGTGGGTGTTTCCTTCAAATTGGTTCTTGTAAAATCATGAAACTACTTATTAAATGTTTCTATGATTTTCTCTCAATTGGGTTTCCATGTAAAAATCTATGTGCAATGTGTATTATTTTATGTGATTATGAATGGAATGATTAATGGTTAATGTTTATGTAGTTCTTGAAAGTTAAAAATTTTGAAATAACTATATACTGATTCAACCCCCCTATTAGTATTCTTGAATATTCTAACAATTGATATCAGAGTGAGGTTCCTTCAAGAACATTTCAGCCACTGGAAGGAATATCATGGATAAGCAAGGAGAATTTACCAAAAATAGAACACCATTGTTTGATGGGAAAAATTATTCTTTTTGGAGCATAAGAATGAGATCATTTTTGCAGGCACAGAGATTTGATGTTTGGCAATTTGTATTAAATGTATACACTTCACCATCTTCTCCCCCAACAGATAATGTTGGGAAAAATCTTAGTGAATAAAATTCAAAGGCTATATATTCCATTCTAATTTTTCTAACATGTTTAGAATTTGTTAAGGTTATGCATTGCGATTCTGCAAAGGAAATATGGGACAAGATCAAGAATATTTATGAAGGATATTCTAAAGTAAAAGGGGCCAAGCTTCAAACTTACATATGACAATTTGAACATCTGAGAATGAAGGAAGATGAAGATATTGCAACTTATTTTCTCCAAGTTGATGAAATTGTGAATACTGTAAGAGGACTGGGAGAAAATATTGAAAATTCAGTTATTGTGTAAAAGATATTGAGATCTCTCCCAATGAGATTTGACCCTAAAATTTCATCTCTAGAAGAAATACAAGATCCGGCTATGTTGAGCATTGATGAAATACATGGAATACTTACAACATATGAAATGAGAATAGAATAGAAAAATCCATCCAGAAGGGAACCATCTTTCAAAGCCTCCAAGAAGACAAGAAAGAACAATCCAAGGTCAAAACCTTGCTCCATGGATAGTGATCATTTAGACAATGAAGAAGGAAAAAACTTTGTACAAAGGTAAGATTCCTTTCAAATGATTTAATTGTGGTAAAGTTGGACATTTTGCCTCCAAATTTTCTTATCCAAGGGTTTAGGATAGTGATGAAGAAGAAGTTCTAAGAAACAAAATAAATATAAAAAAAGAGACAAGGAAAAATATAAAGGAATATTTTTTAAAAATAAAAGTCTTTATTCAAAAGATGATAGGTCCTCATTCGATGAAGATGATGATAGTGATAGTGACTCAAGAAGTGTACTCTTCATGGAATTAGAGACTCACGAGGAAAGTACTAAAAATAATTAAGGAGACTATGAAGAATAAGGAGAAGTGAATCTTGAAGAAGAATTGATCATTTCCTTAAGTGATCTAATAATAATAAGGAAAACAAGTGTCTTAAAGAAAAGTTAAGTAAAATGAAGGAAGGATTTCAAAACCCTAGAAAAAATTATGAAGAAGCCAAGGAGACTATCATAGATCTAAGGATTCAGTTGGAAGAAGCAAAATTGATTGAAGAAACACGCAAGAGACAACTGGAAGAAAAGAAAAAAATAGTCTCACTAAGAAAGTAACTACATACGAAGGACATCCAACTAAATCTTTGCAATAGCACCAAAATAATGGATGAAATATTAGCAATAAAAAAACATTCTATGACTAGTCTAGACTTGGATACAAACAAAATAATATTGGTGAGGGTTCAAGATCTATGATGAAAAGAAATGAAATAGAGAAAATAAGTTACGCAGATACTATCAAGGGTTCCATCAAGAAAAAAGAATACAAGTCTCTGAAGGAGGGCATATGATGCAGGAGCATCACCCACATCAAGCGAGCCAGCGCAGAAGCGGAGGACAGTTGGACAAGCCAGCACAAATTTTGAAAACACTTTGGAATTGTTGCGTGATCTTAAATGTAGCGATTTAATGAAGCACACTTGTATATTGTAATCGAACCTTGAGCCTTTAGCTCTCATCCTTAGTAGGTAGACAACATTTAAAGTAGTTAATGTAAAGTAGATAGAATTTAATTCTAGAATAGACAGTTGTAGAGCGCAAGAGGGAAACGGGATATAAACACCCTCATTGTGCATTGTAACATTATTGAGAGATGAAGCATTAGAGAAAGAGCATGCAAAGAGCTGTGTAAGAACACCCATGTACAGATATTTGGATTAATAGAAGAGATTGATTCAAATTCATGGTTTTGTGTTTGTTCTCTATGTATTGATGCTGAATGATATGCACATGAATGTTTCCTTCCAGTTATACATTTGCTTTATATGATGTGTATGTGATTTCATGTTGAGTTGAAATCTGAGAGGTGAAGAAAATGGAATGAGTTTCAATTGTTTTTCTATTTGAGCTAGAGAATTCCTGCAAGGAGTGCAGTCAAAGTGTCCACAAGGAGTGCGTTGACAAAGGGTTCAGATAGGGTTTCTTTTGTTCTCATTCATCTCAGGAGTGCAGTTGGGCATAAGAGTCATGCAAGGATTGCGCAGGCCAAAAAAAGTTTCAAGGTTGTGAACCTGAGAGAAGAGTTTGAAGAACTGTTGATGCAGGGGTGCGCAGAGTTAAAAGACTTCAACATTTAGGAAGTGCTTGAAGGGTTGCTGCAAGGAGTGCGAGCAGAAGGTTTTCTTGAGAAGATTCAGAATTATAGAAATCTTAGGAGGTATAGGAACTTCGAGTAAACGTCAATAGAAGCACAAGGAGTTTTTTGCCGTGAAGTGTTCAAGTAGGTGTTGCAAGTTTGCGCACAGGTGGACGAGTTCCATGGAGGAACACTTAGTCATTCGCAGGAATTTCCAAGCAAGAAACGAACGGTTAGAGTTCTCCGAGGAGAATTCACGAATCTACGCGAGCCATTAGATCTTGTAGAGGTGCAAGGGAGATACAACGTCATATTCTCTAGAGGTTTAAATCTCAGGAGGGGTAGAGCCATTGATCCGAGCCACGAGGGTCGTTGGATCTACACGTATATCGTGTATCGGGGTTTCGTGGATTGAATCTCCAAAACATTGCAACGGGAATCGTGAAATCGCGATACGCGATATCCTGATAGTTAAAAGATAGTGTGGGCCATGGCAGAATTGGTGACGTGGACAGGTGGTACGCCTTATCGGGGTTTCGCAGCGAGAAGTCCCGAAATATTGACATTAGGATTTTCAATCCCGCAAAGTCCGAAGTCCCGACAAGATAAGGGATCGTTGAAAAGTCAAAGTAGCGAGCTCATCGGAGTTTCGACATATCGTGAGTCGGGAGTCGTTAAAGTGAATTGCTTGACATCGCGAGTGGCGAAATCACAATAGAAGAAATCTCGATAGGAGAAAGAAAAGGTCAGCGTTGACTATTGTCGAGGTTTGGGGTTTTGAGAATCCAGCGCTTGACCACTAACCTT
This sequence comes from Picea sitchensis, assembly GCA_010110895.2. Lineage (NCBI taxonomy): Eukaryota > Viridiplantae > Streptophyta > Pinopsida > Pinales > Pinaceae > Picea > Picea sitchensis. Next base: position 13,170 of record SNQJ01S0028580.1, on the reverse strand, counting down.
GTGAAGTCACGAAGTCCGATCCTCCAAGTGCAGAGAGGGGATCACAAGAAGAGTTTTGTGGGTGCAGATTTCCCGATAGGGAAATAGAAGAGCTATTTAAGAGTTCTTCGGGTCATAAGAAGGAGAATATCCTATGAGCTGACGTGGACCTTCCGACCTGTGGGTTGTGAGGAGGCATTGACATCAAGTGGTATCAGAGCACAGAAAGATTCTTTACTTTCTGTAGTAGAGAAAGGAGAATTCACCACGCCGCCGAGTAGAGATAGACAATCACCCGATCCAGAGGATAGGGAAATGGTGAGAAGAAGAGGCAGGCAGATGACTGATCCAGTCATGGAAAGACAAATGCATGATCTATGAGCTAGACTCGAAGACATGGAGACACCGCAAAGACGCATAGCCAGTGCAGGGGATCTGAGTGATTTCGAGAGCAAAGTTGAGGCTGAACGAGAAGAAGAAGTTGCATCCGAATATGCATCAAACGAGCGTTTGTTTAAAGCTATTTCTAGGATGGGTGCAAGAGAAAATATGGACATTCCAATTTACGAGGGAAATCTGGATGCAGAGGAGCTTCTAGACTGGATTAGAGCTCTGGACACATACTTCGACTATGAAGACATCGAAGAGGACAAAAAAGTCAAGCACGTTGTCACACGCTTGAAGGGACATGCAACATTGTGGTGGGATGAGCTACAAGATGATAGACGCTGCAAGGGCAAGCAGAAGATCAAGAGTTGGGACAGGATGATTGCGAAGATGAAGGAAAAATTCATCCCCAGAGACTATCAAATTACTCTTTTTAGAAGGATGCAGAACCTGAGACAGAAGCTGATGACAGTGAAAGCATACACTGAGGAATTCTATAAACTGAACATCAGGGTAGGTCATCAGGAGAGCGATGATGAGAAGGTTGCTAGATACATGAATGGATTGAGATATAATATCCAGGATGAGATGAGCATGGTAACCATCCGAATGGTGGAAGATGCTTATCAGATGGCTCTGAAAGTTGAGGAGACGCTGAGCCGAAAGCAGAGTCAGAGGGGCCAAGGTAGAAGTCAGCCCAAAGGAAAAACAGTTGCCCAGGATAAATATCAGAAGCCCAAGGATGACTGGAAGAAACCTCAGACTCATACAGAGAGAGGTGGAACCTCAAAGCAAGGGAAGCCATATGTTGGGCAGAGTGGAAAGCATAATGAGAAGAGAGGAGATTATGCTGACAACAACACTTTTCCTCATACTAGAGGTAGAGGAAGAGGTAGAGGTGGAGTAATCACATGCTTCACATGTGGAAAGAATGGGCACAAGTCTTACAAGTGTCCAGAGAAAAAGAAGGACATTGGAGAAGCTCATATCGCCGAGGCGCAGAGGTGGGATGTTGAGGCAGAAGACGTTGAAGGCGGAAGATCATTGATGATGCGAAAAGTCCTTTTGACACCTAAGAAGGAGGTGGAAAGTTCAGTCCAAAGGACCAGACTTTTTAGGACTGCTTGCAAGACCAAGGATAGGGTATGCAAGTTCATAGTAGACAGTGGTAGCACGGATAACCTCGTATCTACGGAGATGGTAGAGAAGCTGGAGTTGGAGACAACTGATCATCCAAGCCCATACAGAGTTTCGTGGCTACAGAAAGGACACCGGGTGACTGTCACTAAACAATGCTTGGTTGAATTCAAGATAGGTGGATATAATGATAATATCCTGTGTGATGTCATTCCTATGGATGTTTGTCATCTATTGCTGGGTAGACCATGGAAATATGACAGAAATGTGATTCATGATGGGCGAATGAACACATACACCCTAGAGAAGAATGGGAGGACACACATGTTGCTTCCGATTAAGGATAAGGAGGTGAAGCTGGAAGTGAGAAACATAGTACTTCTCATGAGTGGGAAGGAACTTCTTAAAGAGGTGAAGAAGAAGGAAGATCCACAGTTCTTTGTGGTCAGAAAACCGAGGATTGTTCTGACTAGCACAAGATTGGATGATTTACCAAACGAAGTTCAGGAACTGCTGGAAGAGTTCACTGACATTATCATGGATGAATTATGTTGTTCATTGCCACCAATCAGAAGTGTGATTCATCATATTGATCTCATACCAGGAGCCATTTTTCCAAACAAAGCCGTGTACAGATTGACGCCACAAGAGAATGAGGAGGTAAAAAGACAAGTCTAGGATTTGTTGGACAAAGGTTTGGTCAAGGAAAGCTTAAGTCCATGTGTTGTTCCAATAGTACTCAGTCCGAAGAAAGACGGAGGCTGGAGGATGTGTACTGACTCGAGGGCGATCGAAAAGATAACCATCAGGTACAGATTTCCATTACCGAGGATGGATGATCTGATGGATTTCTTGAGTGGAGCAAAGTATTTTTCAAAGATTGATTTGAAAAGTGGTTATCATCAAATTCACATGAGAGAAGGTGATGAATGGAAGACAACATTCAAAATAAACGAAGGGTTGTATGAATGGCTTGTTATGCCATTTGGCTTAACAAATGCACCGAGTACCTTCATGAGGTTGATGAACGAAGTCCTAAGGGAGTTCATCGAAAAATTTGTCATTGTGTATTTGGATGACATATTGATTTTCAGTAAGACAGTGGCAGAGCATCTAAAGAATTTGGCTACAGTGATGCAGAGACTATAGCAGGAGAAGTTGTTGATAAACATGAAGAAGTCCTCATTTATGAAGACATAACTCATCTATTTGGGGTTTGTTATTTCAGAAAATGAGTTGAGGATGGATCCAGATAAGATTGAAGTGATTAAGAATTGGCCATCATCGAAAAATGTTTTTGAGGTGAGAAGTTTTCACGGATTGGCTAGTTTCTACTGAAAGTTCATTAGGAATTTCAGTGGAATTAGTGTAGCAATGATGGATACCATGAAGAAAAAACACAAGTCTTTTCACTAGATTGAAGAAGCTGAGAAAAGTTTCAAATTGTTGAAGAGGAAGATTACGGAACAACCAGTGTTGGTGTTGCCGGATTTCCAGAAAACATTTCAGGTGAAATGTGATGCAAGCGGATTTGCAATTGGGGAAGTCTTGAGTCAAGGAGACAAGCCGATAGCGTATTTCAGTGAGAAGCTGAATGAGGCAAAATTGAAGTACTCCACATATGATAAGGAGTTCTATGATATTATACAGGCATTAAAGAAATGGAGGCATTACTTAATCCCGAAAGAGTTTGTATTGTACAGTGAAAAACATGCATTGCAGTTTGTGACTCAACAGGAGAAGTTGAATCAGAAACATGTCAAATGGGTTGAGTATATGCAGAATTTCACTTTTGTGATTAAACATATTTCTAGTACTACTAACAAATTTGTTGATGCTTTGAGAAGGAATTGTTTGTTGTTGCAGGAGTTCCGAGTCAAAACGTTGCGTTTTGATGATCTCAGGGACATGTACGCAGATGATCAGGATTTTAAAGAAGCGTATGAAGCAGCTGAGAATCCAGTTCTCAGAGACAGAAGCCAGTGGATAGAATACATGATACAGGAAGGATTGTTGTTCAAAGGCAATCAACTGTGTATTCAAAATCCTCCATGAGGGAGAACTTGTTAAAGGAGAAACACAGTGGAGGATGGGCAGGACATTTTGGTCATGACAAAACATTTGCGAAGTTGAATGAGTCATATTTTTGGCCGGGAATGCGAGCATATGTCAAGAAATTTGTAGACAGATGTAGAATTTGCTAGCATTCGAAGGGAAGAAGACAAAATGTAGGGTTCTATCAACCATTGCCCATACCAGAGAGGCCGTGGGATGCGATTAACATGGATTTTGTATTCGGGTTGCCAAAGACACAAAGAGGTGTTGACTCAATATTTGTGGTGGTGGATAGATTTTCCAAAATGGCACACTTCATTCCATGTCAGAAGACAAGTGATGCAAATCACATTGCTCACCTGTTTTTCAAACAGGTCATTCGACTTCATGGGTTGCCAAGAAGTATAGTTTCGGATCGAGATACGAAATTCATAGGGCATTTTTGGAGGACCTTATGGAAGAAGTTGGGAACAAACTTGTTGTTTAGTTCGACGTATCATCCTCATATGGATGGACAGACAGAGGTGGTCAATAGAAGTCTGGGAGACTTCCTGAGAAGCTTAGTGACAGAACACCATAGCCAGTGGGACAACATATTACCACAGGTAGAGTTTGCGTACAACGACTCAGTGAATCAGAGCACAGGCCAGAGTCCATTTCAAGTTATCTATGGGATGCAACCAAGAGGAATTTCTGAACTGAGGGATTCAGAACAGACTGTGACTAGTAGCGCTAGTGCAGAAGAATTCACAAAGGCTATGAAAGAACTTCACAGTCAGGTGAAGCAGCGGTTGCAGAATTCAAGTCAGGAATACAAGCGTAGAACAGACCAGCATAGAAGACAACTTCAAATTGAGGTTGGTGATCTGGTTCTGGCACACTTGAGGAAAGACAGGTTCTCAAGGGGAACATATAATAAGCTGAAGATGAAGAAAATCGGACCATGTAGGGTCTTAAGGAAATTCGAGGCGAATGCTTATGAGATTGAATTACCCGATGGGATCGAAATTTCTCCGATATTCAATATCTCGGATTTGTACCCATATAAAGTTGGAGAAGCAGAGACTAGAACTGAGAAGCCATTGATCCAGTGGATGAAGCAGATTCCAGTTGCAGACAAGCCACAGATAGAATGCATACTGGATAAGAGAGTGGGTAAGAAGACCAGGAGGAAGGAATAATTTGAGTATCTGGTCAAGTGGAAGAATCATCCAGTTGAATATGCCAACTGGGAGACCGAGGCAGAGATACAGAAGCATGGACAGACTGTGAAGGAGCTCATGGATAGGATCCCATGGAAGTTTTCAAGCGAGGGAGTATGATGGCATCACCCACATCAAGCGAGCCAGCGCAGAAGCGGATGACAACTGGATAAGAAAGCACAAATTTTGAAAACACTTTGGAATTTTTGCGTGATCTTAAATGTAGTGATTTAATGAAGTGCACTTGTATATTTTAATCGAACCTTGAGCCTTTAGCTCTCGTCCTTAGTAGGTAGACAACATTTAAAGTAGTTAATGTAAAGTAGATAGAATTTAATTCTAGAATAGACAGTTGTAGAGCGCAAGAGGGAAACAGGATATAGACACCCTCATTGTGCATTGTAACATTATTAAGAGATGAAGCATTAGAGCAAGAGCATGCAGAGAGCTATGTAAGAACACCCATGTACAAATATTTGGATTAATAGAAGAGATTGATTCAAATTCATGGTTTTGTGTTTGTTCTCTGTGTATTGATGTTGAATGATATGCTCATGAATGTTTGCTTCCAGTTATACATTTTCTTTATATGTTGTGTATGTGATTTCATGTTGAGTTGAAATCTAAGAGGTGAAGAAAATGGAATGAGTTTCAATTGTTTCTCTATTTGAGCTAGAGAATTCTTGGAAGGAGTGCAGTCTAAGTGTCCGCAAGGAGTGCATTGACAAAGGGTTCAGATAGGGCTTCTTTTGTTCTCATTCATCTCAGGAGTGCAGTTGGGCACAGGAGCCGTGCAAGGAGTGTGTAGGCCAAACAAAGTTTCAGGGTTGCGAACCTAAGAGAAGAGTTTGAAGAACTGCTGCTGCAGGGGTGCGCAGAGTTAAAAGGATTCAACACTTAGAAATTTCTTGAAGGGTTGCCGCAAGGAGTGCGAGCAGAAGGTTTTCTTGAGAAGATTAAGAATTATAGAAATCTTAGGAGGTATAGGACCTTCGAGTAAACGTTAAGAGAAGCATAGGGAGTTTTGTGCCGTGAAGTTTTCAAGAAGGCGTTGCAAGTTTGTGCACAGGTGGACGAGTTCTGTGGAGGAACACTTAGTCATTCGCAGGAATCGCCAAGCAAGAAATGGACGGTCGGAGTTCTCCGAGGAGAATTTGCGAATCTCTGCAAGCCATTAGATCTTGTAGAGGTGCAAGGGAGATACGACGTCATATTCTCTAGAGGTTTAAAGCTCAGGAGGGGCAGAGCAATTTATTTGAGCCACGAGGGCTGTTGGATCTACATGTATATCGTGTATCGGGGTTTCGTGGATTAAAACTCCAAAACATTGCAATGGGAATCGTGAAATCACGATACGCGATATCCCGACAGTTAAAAGATAGTGTGGGCCACAGCGGAGTTGGTGATGTGGATAGGTGGTACGCCTTATCGGGGTTTCGCAACAAGAAGTCCCGAAATATTGACATTAGGATTCACGATCCCGTGAAGTCCGAAGTCCCAACGAGATAAGGGATTGTTGAAAAGTCAAAGCAGCGAGCTCATCGGAGTTTCGGCATATCGTGAATCAGGAGTCGGTAAAGTGAATTTCTTGACATCGCGAGTGATGAAATCGCGATAGAATAAATCCCGATAGGAGAAAGAAAAGGTCAGCGTTGACTATTGTCGGGGTTCAGGGTTTTGAGAATCCAGCGCTCGACCACTGACCTTGCGAAGTCGCGAAGTCCGATCCTCCGAGTGCAGAGAGGGGATCACAAGAAGAGTTTTGTGGGTGTAGATTTCCCGATAGGGAAATAGAAGAGCTATTTAAGAGTTCTTCGGGTCGTAAGAAGGAGAAGATCCTGTGAGATGACGTGGAACTTCCAACCTGTGGGTTGTGAGGAGGCATTGACATCAGCATACATAAACCATAAATAAATAAGAATCAAGAACAATATTATGCATTCAGAGGAACATGGAATCAACAACCAACAATGAATAAGACCCAATAATAATATTATGATTTCAAAAGAACAACACCAACGAGAAGACCACCCACACCTAGGTACCAAAATATTTTTCTTGGCTTGTGTTATTCTTGCAATAGTTTTGGGAATAAAGCCATAAATTGTAGAGCCTTATATGCAAAGGGTAGAAGCATTTGGAACAGAACTAGCTATGAAAATACCAAGAATCATTATGAAGGAAATTATCCCCAAAAGCCTCATGAGATGTTTAACATAAATTATACAATTTTTGTGCTCTGGGTTATGAAATTGAATGATACAAATGTAACAATTTCGGACACATAACCAAAAATTGCAAAAGTGATATGATGTTTTCTTCAAGGGAAACTAGGCATGTTCCTTTCAGTCATACATAGGAACAACAGAGAACTTGGAAAAGGAAGCACGAAGATTTGAAGGTTGAGGAATGTGGGTTTTCCTTACAAGCCCAAAATAGAAGAATCCATTGGTATATTGACATTGGATGTTCAACGCATATGAATGGAGACAAAAATATATTTGTAACATTAAAGAAATAAAAACAGGGGTCTATCACATTTGGAAATGATAACTTAGCCAAAATTATAGGAAAAAGGCACAATCAATCTTGGAAAGAAAGATGTTGTGGCAGAAAATGTCCTACTTGTTGAAAATATAAAGCATAATTTGCTAAGTGTGAGCTAAATGTGTGATCAGGGACAAACACTTATATTCAATTCAAAATAATTTGAAATAAGGAAAGAAGGATCAGGATGGCTAGTGGCAACAACAATGAGGACTCCAAAAAACATATACATATGGAATGAGATCGAAGAAGAAAGATGTTGTTTGGGAAAGGAAGATGAAATTTGGCTTTGGCATAGGAGAATGGGCCATATGCACTTTGAAAATATTTTCAAGATCAACAAGAAGAAAGTTGTAAGAGAAATGTTAGAAATTACAAAGCCAACGAATACTATGTGCAAGCACTATCAACATGGAAAACAAACAAAAGTTGAATTCAAGACAAAGGAATACTCTAGGAAAAAACCATTGGAGGTTGTAGACACTGATTTATTTGGGCCCACTAGAACAAAAGGACTGGATGGTGAACAATAATTCATGTTACTCATTGATGACTACATCAGAATGACTTGGGTTTGTGTCCTCAAGAAAAATTCAAAAGCTTTCGAATGTTTCAGGGTATTCAAGGAACTAGTTGAAAATGAAACTAATTTAAAAATCAAATGCTTAATATCAGATAATGGAAGTGAGTTTACTTCAAATGAATTTAAGGATTTCTATGAAGAATGGGGAATACACATACAATTCTCAACAACTAGAACACCTCAACAAAACAAAGTTGTTGAAAGGAAAAATAGAACTGTACAAGAAATGGATAGAACCATGTTGAATGACTCCAAACTAAGTGATATATTTTTGGGGAAAGAAATGCATACAATTGGTTATATATTGAAAATAGGATTGATCAGAAATAATAGTGATAAGACTCCATGTTATTTATGGAAAGGAAGATCGGCCAATGTCAAGCAATTTAGAGTGTTTGGAAGCAAGTGTTACATAAAAAGGGAAGGAAAGAATATTGGAAAATTTGACTCATGGGTGGACGAAGGCATAATTGTTAGGTACTCATGAAAAATCAAAGCATATAAGTGCTACAATCTAAGACTGAACAATATAGTGGAAAGCATCAATGTAAAATTTTATGAAACAGACTTAATGAATACTAGGAAGGTAATCACAAATTCAAACATATGTGAAGAACAATAAAATGAAGAACTAAAGAAAGAAGAAGAGGAAGAACAAGAAGAAGAAGAAGAAGAGGAGAAGTAGGTAGAAGCAGAACAAGAAGAAAACAACCATCAAGATTTGAAAACACCTTCTTGGACACCTAACCATCGGGTTCAGAAGAATCATCCATTAGAGCAAATCATTGGAGATAGAAGTGTCGTAGTAGAAACCAAAATAAGAAGGAAATAAAAAACACCTAAACAAGGAAATTTTTCATGACTATCCACAGTTGAATCAAGTAACTTTGAGGAAGCCAGAAATGATGAACATTGGATCAAGGCTATGGAAGAATAACTAAATCAAATAGAGAAGAATGAGACATGCGAACTAGTTCCAAGACAAAAGGACAAAATTGTGATTGGGACAAAATGGGTATTCAAAAAAAATATAAATGAAGATGGACAGGTAACTAGAAACAAAGCAAGCCTAGTGTGCAAAGGATATGCTCAATATGAAGGAATAGATTTGGAAAAATGGAAGCAATCAAAATGTTCTTATCTTATGTGTAAAGTCCCCAACCTCCTAAGTCGGGCCACATCACAAAAATACTTCCAAAATATGTTATGATACATCAAAAATTCTAGTGTGCAGTTAACATTAAACTGCACGGAATCACCCGAGGAAATGCATGTGACACAAACTAGTTTGCACCACGCTACATTCCCTCATGTTTAACAATTTATAACAATGGAATAAAATTGAATCAAAATTGTGTGCCAAACCATATGGAGCATCCGAATACCACGGGGTACATAACTCTTTTGATTCCACTTGCATCTCTTTCTTTCCTAAGCGCATAGACTACATTCAAATGCACACAACAAAACTAGTCACTTGTGCTCATAGACCACTTTCCACACGCATGATACTTCTAGCCTCACTCAGAAATTTCTTGACCATTTACCAAAACTATCTTAACATAAGTTATTCATCAACTATTATACCCATCATATATGAATATTATGCTAAATACTCACATCCTTCTTACAGAATAGACAACATTAACAGAATAACAACCATTATTCATATACAACACTATATAAGTAATACATCACAATAGTTATATATGAATAAGCACACAATAAACATACAAGCACAAAAAAACACTTATCTTTGATAAAAGGTCAACAACTACACGCATGACTTAGATGTTCCTCCTAGCGATAGACGTTGTTGCTCATAATATTTCAGCAATAGGTCACCCCCGAGCTAGGGATTGAACCCCACCAGGGTAAAATGATTCATAGTGTCAATATATGGTCTAACCAATAGTTGAATTTCTCAGTCCTAGGTGTTGATTGTTGCAACTAGTCTACAGTCCCTTATTCCCCACATGCCTACCACACCCCAAGAAGTGTGCCTCTTATCTTCTCAACAGTCCTTCGACTACCCCACTTCCTTTCCAGGGATTCAACAACATGTCAGGTCAAGAAGTCTCAAAGCACTACAACTAATTCCCAACTCACCAGGGAAAAATTCCATGTCAATCTCCAAACTGGAGAGATTTCTCACGAGCCTGACAACCTGCCTATTGGACAAACTACGGGCCCAACAACTCACTTCTTCAATCATACCAATCTTTATGCCAAGAACATGGTTAATCCATTAACATAAATACAACAAAATATAAAATTCTATCTCTAAATGATGGAGGAAAACAATGGATGATTTCCCTGAATGAGTGATAAATCTCTCAAATTACAGTAAGTCCAGCAATATATATTACATGTCTTCAACTTGACACTTGTCACCTTCTTAATTAACTTTCACCACTTGGTGACTCGTTCCCATCCCTTGGGAACATAGGATAAGTAATATATCTATAAAGTTACACTTTTCGGAAATATTATTAAAATACTCCCACATTTTTCCCTTTTTCAATGGAGTCAACCCCCCATCTCTTTTTTTTGAGTCCATTTGTGCATAGTGATGTAATATTATATTAATAATTTTAAGTGTGATACACTTTATAACAATATTAAAACTAGATTATTTTTGTCTCAGCTCACCAACCCAATAGTCACACAGGCTCTCTAGCCTCAAAACATACACACACACACACACACACACACACAGATATATATATATATATATAGATATATATAGATATAGACACACACACACATCATAATCATTCACGCACACTTACTTGTGTGTACACAACACTATGGAATATGTGCACCCTCCCTTGATGCCCAATTGACGCAAACCCCCTTCTCCTCCGAGGGTATGCTCGACCTCTCAGTCAAGGATCGATCAGTTTAGGAGTCAAATTGACTCTTAGGCTCCTACTGAGTTCCCAAAACATGTACACAAGCCCCTAAATCCAGACACAGGTCCAAGCAATAGACCCNACATGACTGAGGGCTCAGAATTGTGGGATTATCTATTCTTTTTTAAAAATTAAAATTTTACACAGGCACTAGCTCGCTTCTACTATGCCACCTTCCTCATTTAACCATGGGCAATGACCAGGAGCTTAACCCAAAGGGTGCTAAGCCTTTGGTGCTTCAACCTTTGGTGAATTATCTTCCTGTCTAACACATGATGCTTGCAAAGCACTGAATGTCGAACTGGCAGAGTCTCAATATTCCCTCCACACATCCTTGTAGATCGACGACTGACGATGTTTTGGACTTTGGGCCTATGAGTGCTTTGGTGATACCTTACTCCTCCTTACACCTACCTGTTGAACCCTTATGCCACCTGAAATCTATCCTCTAGATGGCTGGCCCAGATCTATTGAGCAACAGACAACTTAGATATGCTTAAGGACTTCGGCCTTCGGTCCTTTCTGGGTTATGGGCTCCTCCTTGATGTTGTTCCTCTCGAATTACGAGGTAACAGAAGGCCTAATCCAACTCCATGTGTCACTCAATCCAACGGTGGAGGATAACTTCGGCCTTCGGGACTTCAACAGTCCTGACTTCTCCACAAGCTACAAAATCCACTGAAGCATTAAGTGTTGAAGGATCCTTAGGGCTATACTTCATGCGACTTCTCCAGATCCAACAGATGTCGACCTCTACTCCTAGATATGATATATAGGATCTATTTTTATTCTACGAACACCTTCTACTGATCTGATGGTTGAGATCTAATTTCCCTGTGTGCTCTCCTATGCTTGCACGGACATAGATCTCATAGTTCATATCGTTCCTCCCACCAAGATCAACAGTTCTTGTAGCTCCTCCCCTCCTGTGCACTTTTATTTCTTTCACATGAAGGGTCCTTCAACCTTTTCGAAGGCTCCTACCTTTGATCCTTCGACTAGACTCTAGGTGTTAAGTTGTGACCAGTGTTATACCTCCTGAGATTTTGTCTCCTTTAAGGTTTTCAAAGGACTTGGACTTCGTGCTACTTTTCTATACAGGCCAACTCTTTGGTCCCTTCCCACGTTATAAAGGATCCTAACACTCCTAATCTTCTATAAGTCTTTCCTTACTCCTATTTTGTGCAATCCTTGTGTGACTCCTGTAACTCTCCACTATCTCTTTTGAGTTTAGAGATGCTTTAAAACACTAAGGGGCTCAACCCTTTGGAATTTCCTCTACAAGTCCAAATGACTTGGCTTCTATCTGCACTAATAAAAGAATTACTTCTCCTAATATTTACCTTTCTCAAAACTAAATATGTTCAAGACTTATTCCTTGCTAGAAAACTTATGGTGCCCTCCTGGCACTCCACTCTTGTCCTCTTGATCTTGTAAATTTTTAAGACACTTTAGCTCTGGCACACTCCTTGCGCTTTCGTCACAGCCCAAGACTTGGATTGTTATCGGCCTTCTTCATTCTTTTCAAATATTTTGTGGGAAAAGGAATTGTCCCTCCTAATATTTTGAACTTGAAACAAGCCTGGCTCTGTGCACGCCCTGCACTCCTTGAACCTTCAATGACTTCAGACTTATAAGATTTTCAGAAAATCTTCCTGCACACTCCTTGCGCTCACCTCTATGAATAATTGCATTATCTCTCCTGAGATTTGAACTTGCTCAGACTTATGATGTCTCCATCCCCTTACTCCTTTAAAGGAAATATCATTCCCTCCTGGAAACTTCCTGCTCAATGCACTCCCTGCATAGCTAACAGAGTATTCAACAACTCTGGTTGTGCTTTCTCTAGAACAAACTTTCCTCCAGAGTGTTCAGGAACTCTGAGGCTCTTCTAGCACTATCCCTTCTAAGCTTTCAAATGTTTTAGTGTTCCCTTCTGGCACATTCTTTTTTGACTCAAAACAGAATTCAAACACACACTCCTTGCGTTGGCTACCTAGGTATATTTACCCTGTCGTGCACTCCTTGCACTAGCCTAAAAGAACCCAGAAATTTCATAAACCCACAAATATAGAAAGTTCTATCTCTCTCTATTGCAAATGAAACCTATTGATACATATACAACATACATGAAAACACAACAAACCTTCACACAAAGATACTGTTAAGAACCAAATATCAATCTAGCATAGAAAATCCTCAAAAAAAGTACTCAATGCCTTGAAAAAGAGAGAATTTTAGATAATAAGCCTCTTCGAGGAGGAAACCCCCTTTTCCCCACTTAAATGTTCAAGTACAAGATGATTCAAAATGAAAATGTCTCCTTGGTATATATAGGAGACTAGGAGGTATAATTACAACTAAT
>SNQJ01S0028579.1:77595-104825 GCA_010110895.2 Picea sitchensis | reverse complement strand
TTGTAGAGTCTAATTGGGCCTCGGTGGCGGGTTTGGTTCCAACTGTTGATTTAAAGGGATTTAATACCCCTCAACAAGTTCTTGTACTTCCTTGTGGATTGTGGAGTCACCAGATAATTTTCTTGGAATTATCAAAGGAATAAGGGAATCACCCTAAGTGGACACGTCAGGTAAGCTTTGTAAGAAAATTTCTCTGGATAAAGGCTTACCGATAAAAATGTTGTTTGAGGAATATTGACTCAATGTTTTGTTGGGCTCACGATTTGGTTAAATTAATGATGATGATTAGATCCTTTTTGACCGGTATTATATGTGTATTTTACTATTTTGAAGAAGTTTTGAAGGATTCTTGTATCAAATTGCCATAACTTATACCAGGTACATATGATTGATGTTTTATGATGGTTTCAAATTTAATTTAGCATGATTTAATGATTCCAAGAAGCTAATGCACGATCTATGTGTCACAGGGAAAAATCGCATGGTGTTTTTCCATCCGGTACTCCATCCAGCATTGCATCTGGTACTCCATCTGACACTGCATCCAACACTCCATCATGCACTAAAACTGTGGGCGAGTTGGCAGTTGTTATATCAACGACCTGTGATGGGAAAATCGACGACATGGGTTTTTCTCGTGTTTTTATCATTTTTACATGTTGTGTTTACTGTTCATAACTTAATTGTTAAATTTCCCTTTTTGCAGGTTGCTTATGAAGGATAGTATTAATATGTCATGTATTTTTAATTAAATAGGAAATAGATTAATCTTAAGCCACTAACCCAGTGTATGATTAAATGATAGTTAGAATTTTTGTATGTTGAAATAGAATAGCTAGAAGTTAAAATAGGGTATTGAGTTAATGGTTTATTTGACAAGGTTTTGATGGATGATTAGTTGTTAGCTTTGATTTTAGTTCTCAGTTTGATGAATTAGTTTTCTTACTAATTCTCTTGTCATATGATCAAATAGAAATATTATTTGAGTTATGTTTTTATGAGTATTTCCATTTGCAATTTAAATTGTTAAGAATAGGATTAGTTTAGTTTACTTCATGCAATTTCTATTCTAGATCTAGATTGCAATTTTAATTCGAAGTTTGTTGATGAGTTTAGTTCTTAGTTGTAAATCTCTAGTAGTGTGAATTTGCTTACATTATCATAAGAATGCAATTGAATTAAATAGAATCATGTTTTCATATTGTTGATGATTAATGCATAAATTGAAGAATCACATGGATTTTCAAGGTAGTTGATATTCCTTCTATAATGGCCAAGTTATCATTAGATTGCCTGATTCATACATTTCACTTTGCTATAGAACTTAATATTGAGTTTATCCCTCTTGAGTTATCATTAATTTTTAAATTCCATCGTGATATCATAAGACATCGAAGACATAATCATCAACACTATATTTGAAGTTTTCTTGGTATTGTAGATTAAAGAATAATTTTCTTGTTATTATAGATTAAAGAGTAGTTGTTGACTAGTATTTGAATGTTGTCATGATGTTTTTAATTCAATAGGTTAAGATTTACTTTTATAGATTAGAAGTAATTATGAAGTTTATCTTAAGAATAGAGTTCACTTGCTTATTAATTTGATTAGTTACTTGTTGGGTAGTTTACTTGCTGTAGAAGTTTCCATAGGTTAGTTATTTCATTTCTTATTAGTTTACTTGTTGAATAAGATTCTATAGGTTAGTTTGAATAGGGTAATTGCTTGCTTGTTTATTTTCTTACTTGTTGCTGCTCATTGAATTTGAATAGATTAATTAGATTAGTTTGTTGTTGCTATTGTTCATTAAATAGTTTAAATAGGATAGTTTGATTTTGCTCATTGTAATGATTAAGTTAACTTTATTAAAGTACGGTTTTCATTTTTTTTCTTAGAAACAATCCATTTATCCATTGTTCAAAAGTTACTTAGGGTAAATAGTTTAAGTTCCTTGATAGGGTTTGATCATTGATAATATTTGCTTAAGTAGATTAGCTCTCAAATAGCCCATTTCCTTAGTTAGACTATACTACTTCTAGCTTTTCTTCCTTGGCACATATAATGCTACAACTCTAAGTTTACTTACCCCAGGTTGACAATTTAATTGAGGGTTTTTTAGTGCATGTAGAACACCCATCATGTTCCTCGAMAATGGTGCCAAAATGTTATCGCGCAATTTGTACTCTGATAGAAGAAAATGTTGAAGGAGAGAAAATTGGCATAATGGGAGACTATCCTATCACTGTCACCTCAATAGGATGTCTCTTTCTATTTAGGGTGGTAGGCGCAAAGGAKATGTCCCTAGTGACCTGGGGGTTTGAGAAGGAAAATTCAAAGTAGCTAGATAAATATCCCCTCTCACAAGTCACCACCGATCGAAAATTCTGGTTTTATAACCAATGAAAAGATAATATGTCAAAGTGTACCTACCCAGAACAAAGTAACATGAAAATAGATATATTTGCAAGTACACTTTCTAGTTAGCACATCATAAAACAATGGAATTTATTGAAAAAATAAATTTGTTGAATATGATGAAGTAAACAGAAAATTTATAACAACAATATTTATAGATAAATACTTCACATTAAATACAATGAAAATAGCTTCAAAATGATTGATAATCATTAACCATTAAAATCATAATACTAGCATTTGATAGAAGCAAATAAGACAAGGTATAAATCAGTCTTTTCAATTGATTTTATGAGCTTTTAATGCTGCATCTATTGGTTGTAGGTTAATTTAGTAACAAAAACAATGTTTTTAGTAGGTTAGGCTTTTCTAGGGTTAGAAAGTGTTAGTAGGTTGCTCAAAGAGTAGGTTTTGAAGGTTGTGTTGATCAATTACTCAAGAGAGTACTTAGAATAGTACTTTGAGGGAAAAATGGAGTCAATAATGAAACAAAAAATGTTGAAGAAAAATGATAATGGAGAGTCAAATAAAAGAGAGAATGATAGGTTCAAGTGTTGGTAACTCAAGGCTCCAATTATCAAACCCTATGGGAAACTAGCTACTAAGGTGTAGGTAACCCTAGGCCTTAGTATATTTCCTCCCTCTTTAACTCAATGATGAAGCAAAATTGGCTAAGATGAAGTGATGGATACTAAGGTGTTGCAATGGCAAGGCCTTAGCTCATGCTTCAAGAAAATTGGCCTTTTGACAATATCTAGTAGGTGAAAGCCTTTGAAGCTAGAACAATAAAATGTGATAGTCTTCCTAGGGTTTAATCAAGCAATTTCATAATATTGAATGTAAATGCAAGATCAATTAAACTATAACCATTCAATTAAGAAGAATTGCATAAAAATCACTTACATGCATCAAGAATTCATCAAGAAGAACCCTAGTTGAACACATCCACCAAGAACTTTGCCAAAATAATCCAAAATAAGCCTCCTTCAACAAGTGCACCTAAAATTTCATCCAAGAAACCCTAAGGAGGGAGAAAATTTCAGTCCTCACAAGTGTGAGTGAAGATGAAAAATAAAAGGGATTTTCCCCTTATTTATACAATTCTAATGACCAGAATTAGGTCAAAAAGGTCGACATGTCCAATTACAAATAATATCATGTTTTTACATTAAATGTCATAATTAAACCCTAAAACAAGCTGAAAATGTGACGTCATGCCCTTTTAGCATGACGTTAGGCCCTTTTTGGGCAACTTTGGCCTCTTGGAGCAAAACGTTAAGCCTCCTTGGGCCTTAGGAACCTTCCACCTTGAGCAAAATCAAGTAGTTTTCCTTCTTGGGCCTTAGGAACCTTCCACACGTGCCACTTGGTACACAAATGCCTCCCAAAACCTCCAAAAGAACTGGATGATGTCATGGGTGGACCCTGTAATGTCATGGACTGCTGCCTACATCATGGTGGGAGGGAAAAAAACCCCCTGGGTCCAAGCTCCTCCAGTTGTCCTAGTGACGTCCTCCTCTCTCTGTGTAATCATTCCACCTAACAATGCCCCCAAGTTGGGGTATCATCCATTTCGTGGGATTTTAGGCCCCATGGAGGTCTGGAACAATCATCTCCCATGTACCTATCCCATGAGGGACCTACAATGATACACCCTCCATAGGGTCTACACTACTGTGGATCATAGCAATGTCAATTACATCTAGAATCATCGATACATTAAACATGTGCATAAAACCCTTTACCCCACACAAGTTCTCAGCATATGCCATTTTATGTTATTCTACAAGCCAAGCTTGGAGGGGATGCTAAGACATCCTATTGGGCTAATTATCACTGGATGAGGGGTGTTTCCAGGAGAGATCAAATCCAATCCATGTGAATGGATGAAGTGGATAAGGGATGTCATGACAAGGGGTGCAGTGAAAGAAGGGAAATGTATGACTTACATGTGGGTTCCTCTAAAGAGAGTGAGATGCACCTTGTCATGGATGAAAGTGTTCTGCAAGCCCATCATTCCTCCTTTCTATCTTTTCTCATTGATTTTCTCTTTCAAGAGGCTATTTAGGGACACTACCTTTGCATGGTGACCAAAGGTGGAAATGCTACCCACAAGCCTTCATGGAAATGAGAATATCGGCTCATGATGAGACCCCTTTCTCTTATCCATGCAAATGACATTCATTACCCTGGTTTGGTGACCAAAAGATGGTAATGTCATACCACTACATGCACATGGACCTAATAATATGGCTCATTATGAGAGCCCCTATCCCCCAACTAGGTATTGATTTATTATTTTTATGGGTCCCTCTCTTTCTTGTTGATAAGTTTTTTATTTCTTTCTTGGGAATCCTTGGGCGAAGCATCTCAAGGTTTCATTATTTTTTCTTTTGTATTTTTCCAGCTAATTTTACCCTATGAGCCTTTAGCCCCTTCTTCCCACAAGGAAAGGTACAACCCTTAGATATTTGTCCAACCCAATGCTCAGACCAGTGTAATGGGATGGATGAGTGGGAAAAAGATGAAAAGTGGTAAGTATGGTGATAATGAACGATGACGTTTAATGAATCCCCTCAGTGGCACCTCAAACCCTATGGGAACCAACTTACTAGGGAATCCTGTCATGCCCCCAGGTGTGGTCAAGTGGAAAGGCATAAGGTCCAAGAACATGATAGAAGAAAAAAGAATCAAATGCACATATTCAAAATTTTTGAGGATGGGAGTAACACATACCATGATACCCAAACTCATTACCTCGTGGAACAAGACCCATTTGTGTTGTAAGACTAGGCCGATGTGATGGATGTTTCTCCTGTTGACAAAGTGGAGGCACTGAGGAAGAAAATGATGGGCCCTCGAGGGCCATGCTCAAGTCGATATGGCTCTAGGTACTCCATGTCTAGGACCTGTGGGATTCAAGACATAATCTCATAGTTATCCCTAGGCCAGGGGATAACATCTCACTCCAACTCAAGGACATGTGCTCACTATAGAGAACATGAGAACCTCAACATCTCTGGCATAACCTGTGAATTGCTTGATCTCAACATAATATTGTTAGCAATCATCTAGAGTGGTGATATCACCCCCAGCTCATATATATATATATATAATACAAAATGAAAGCAAGCATATATACAAATGGAAATTCAAACTAGTCTAGTATGAAATGAAAAATGGTATACACAATGAATGCAAATTCCTACCTACTTACCTGCAATTACATGTGAATTCAAGTCTCTTCCCCTTGATGGGGTTTGAGGAGGTTCTCGCTAACTGGTAATGGGCACCTTCTTCCTTCCAATGTAGACAAATAGTAGGCATCACTGACTGACTTCCTTCCTAATATGAGGGGTCCAAGAAAAAATTGTGCACTTTCTTTGACATTAGTAGGATCTCCCTTCTTCGTGTCCCACATCCATACTATGTCCCCCTCTTTGTAATCTGTGGTGGGTGGGACTCTGCTGTGAAAAAATCCTGTTGGGATGGTCGGATCAATACATTGTCTTCTCCTTTCTTTAATAACCTAACAACCCCAACTTCCTTGTATTTATACTTGTTCAGGAGTTACTAATAATTTTCTTTCTTTGGCCATTTTATTTGATCAAAGTATTCCTCCATAAGAAAAAGGAATATCATATGGGGAAAACTCAGGAAGAATTTCTATGATTGGCTCATGTGATTTGTTAGTTTCGATGTGGTCATTAATTTCTCGTACATGGATTCTGGTCATTGGCACATTCAGAAGACGACTTATAGTTCCATTGTTCAGAGGCATGTTGATGTAGGTGAGGTCCATCTCTAGAGTGCCTCCTAGAATTGCAGCAAATTTCCTGGACAATAACATTCCCCACACATCTGGGACATCAACTACTATGATGTCCATAAGGATCACTCTCCAGGGGTATCTTCCAAGGCATACTTCCACATTTTTAATCACCCCATGTGTGGGTATGGATCTAGACTCAAAGTGACACACATTCTTGTAAGGTCGTGTGACCTTTAGGCCTAATTGTTGCATGAACTTTAGAGACATCATGTTGGCCCCTGTCCCTAAATCTAGCATATAGTTGTTAAGGCATTTGTTATTCATCAGTAAGGTCATGAATAAAGGTGGGTGTTCATCATACTGGACCCTAAAGTGATCATATTGTAGCATAATAGGAGGTTCCATTGGTCTATATGATCCTTTGAATAAATTATCAAATATTTCTTTGACAGATGGTACCTTGATGACTTCTCTCAAGGGGTTGGTCACATGCATCTTGGATAATTCCCCTTCAAAGTCAAATTTTAAGTCCACTCTTTCATTCTTGGGAGGGTTCATAGGAAGGAGAATGTTCATGGGTGGAGGCCTCATTTGGGCTCCTGCAGGGTTGGTAGAGAGAGGTTGGTTCAGTTTCTTTTTTCTAGTATACACTTGGAACTCTTGTTTCTTCAACTTCTCTCTTGATTCTTGGTCCAAGTTATTTATCACCTCCATCCTATCCTTCCTGGTTTCTTCCTTTATCCCCTCTTGATGTTCCTCAAGGGAAATATTAAGAAATATCTATGGGCCATCTATGGTATGGTTCATTATTTTACTTGGTCATGTCCTCCATTATTGTAAGGACATTCATATTCCTAGTGTGACTCACTGCATTGCATGCACCAATGATTTTCATCCACCACATTCGTAGAAGCTAAAGTATTTGGAACCTCTTGATCATTCTTTGGTCTGAAAACTTGGTTCCCTTTCTAGAATTGACCCTTGTATGGAACCCTAGGGGATTTACGTTGAGCCCTTTCTAGGTTCACAATCCTATTCATCATTATTTCTTGGGTTTTTACCATGCCATCTACAGTCATATGCAACTTTTCCAAGCCAACATTAATGTTCGAGGTAGGCTCAACATTGTGGACTATCTTAGGTTTAGTGTCCATTCTGAATCTCGGGGATGAGAAAGGTTAAACTTTGGATGATATAAATTTGTCTTTGATCCTTGTGGCCACTTCTTGGGCTTCTTGGATCATTTGGATATTTTTATCTCTGAGAAGATACCCTAGTTGACCAGTAAAGTCTTTGGTATAAATGAACAGAAGGAAACTATGAGTTGGATGATGACTCACAGGGATTTTCTGCAACAAGGTTTCAAACCTACTGTGGAATTCTCTAATGGTCTCATTCTCCTATTTCATGAGGTTATTCAGCCTTATCAGTAGCATGTTGGGGTATTCCTTGAAAATCCATCATTTAAGGAAAACCTCATCTAACTTATCCATGGTTTTAATATTTCCATCATGAAGACTATTGTACCAGTGCCTTGTGCCATCATAGAGGGTAGCATAGAACAATGTCATAGCCAAGTCTTCAGCATAATCACTAATGGGATGAAGTTGGAAGAATGCCCAAAAATTTCTCATGTGATCCTCAACATTGATTACATCATTTCCGGTAAACTTAGGCAACCATTTTTCATACTTGGGGGGGATTTTCCTAAGGTAGCCCAATATAGTTGTCATGTCTAGTGGTTTGAAAAGATTGGATGACCATTGTCTTTCGTTATTGGATTGGTTTGGAATGGTGGTCTGAGTTCATGTGCTAGACATTGTATTTAAGGGAATATTTCCTCCGAAAAGTGATTTTACTACATGAGAGTTTCGATGAAGGTTTCTTCTAAAGGATTGGGGAGGGTTGTTATGCCTCCTTGTGGATTGTGGAGTCGCCAGATAATTTTCTTGGAATTATCAAAGGAATAAGGGAATCACCCTTAGTGGAGTCTCCAGGTAAGCTTTGTAAGAAAAGTTCTTTGGATAAAGGATTACCAAAAAAAATGCAATTTGAGGAATATTGACTTAGTGTTCCCCAAAAAAAGTGCTAAAATGGTATCGCGCAATTTGTACTTTGATAGAAGAAAAGGTTAAAGGAGAGAAAATTGGCATAACGAGAGACTATCCTATAATTTTCACCTCAATATGATGTCTCTTTCTATTTAGGGTGGTATGCCAAGGGGAGACGTCCCTGGTGACCTGGGGGTTTGAGAAGGAAAAGTCAAAGTGGCTAGATAAAGATCCCCTCTCATAAGTCACCACCGATCAGAAAGTCCGATTTTATAACCAATGAAAATATAATATGTCAAAGTGTACCTTCTTGGAACAAAGAAACAAGAAACTAGATATATTTGCAAGTACACTTGCTAGTTAGCACTTCATAAAACCATGGACTTTCCTGAGAAAATAAATTTTCTAAATATGATGAAGTAAACATAAAATTTATGACAAATCTTTATAGATCAATAGTTCACATTAGATGCCTTGAAAATAGCTTCAAAATGAATGAGAATCATTAACCATTGAAATCATAATACTAGCATTTGATAGAAGGAAATAAGACAAGGTATAAATCAGTCTTTTCCATTGCTTTTATGAGCTTTTAATGTTTCATCTAATGGTTATATCTTTCTTTAGTAACATAATCAATGTTGTTAGTAGGTTAGGATTTTCTAGGGTTAGAAAGTATTAGTAGGTTCCTCAAAGAGTAGGTTTTGAAGGTTGTGTTGAACAATTACTCAAGAGAGGACTTAGACTAGTGCTTTTAGGGGAAAATGGAGTCAATAATGCAGCAAAAAATGTTGAAGAAAAATGATAATGGAGAGTCAAAGACAATAGAGAATGATAGGTTGGAGTGTTGGTAACCCAAGGCTCCAATTATCAAACCCTAGGGGAAGCTAGATACTAAGGTGTAGGTAACCCTAGGCCTTAGTAGATTTCCTCCCTATTTAACTCAATGATGAAGAAAAATTGGCTAAGATGAAGTAATGGATACTAAGGTGTTGCAATGGCAAGGTCTTAGCTCATGAATCAATAAAATTGGCCTTTTGACAATATCTGGTAGGTGAAATATTTTGAAGCTAGGACATTAACATGTGCTAGTCTTCCTAGGGTTTAATCAAGAAATTTCATAATATTGAATGTAAATGCAAGATAAATTAAACTATAACCATTCAATTAAGAAGAATTACAGAAAAATGACTTACATACATCAAGAATTCATCCAGAAGAACCCTAGTTGAACACATCCACCAAGAAATTTTCCAAAATAATCCAAAATAAGCCTCCTTCAACAAGTGCGCCTAAAATTTCAGCAAAGAAAACCTAAGGAGGGCACACATTTTAGTCCTCACAAGTGTGAGTGGAGATGATGAAAAAGAAGAGGGATTTTCCCCTTATTTATACAATACTAATGACCAAAATTAGGTCAAAAAGGCCGACATGGCCAGTTACAAATAATATCCAGTTTTTACATTAAATGTCATATTTAAACCCTAAAAKAAGCTGCAAATGTGACRWCATTCCCTTTTAGGGTGACGTTAGGCCCTTTTTGGGCAATGTTGGCCTCTTGGAGAAAAACGTTAGGCCTCAGGAACCTGCCAGACGTGCCACTTGACACACAACTGCCTCCAAAACATCCCAAAACGTCGGGTGACATCATGGGTGATCTAGGTGACTTCATGGGCCTTCCAAGGCCTACATCATGGTGGAAAGAGCACAACCCCCTTGGGTCCATGCCTTCCAGGATGTCCCTAGTGAAACTTCCTCCTCTCTCTATGGTGTAATCCTCTGATCTATCTTTGGCCCTGGCTTGAGTCTCAGCATCAATATTGTGGGATTTTATCCCCATGGAGGTATGAACTAATAATCTCCCCATGTGTACCTGTCCATCGGGTACTTGTCCATCAAGTGTGGCCCTGCAACATCAATAGATACCCCCTCCATGGGCTTATAAGTCACAGGGATCATAGAAATTTCAATCACATCTAATCATCAAGTTATTAAACATGTGCATGAAACCCCTTTTGCTCGGACAAGTTCTCAAAGACGTTATGCTATTATACAAGCTAAGTTTGGAGGGGATGCTAGGACATCCTATTGGGATAATACTCATTGGATGTGGGGATGTCCCTGGGTGAAGATAAAATCTAGGCCATGTGAGTGGATGAGTTGGTAAGGGATGTCTAGGAAAACGATGCAGTGAAAGAAAGGAAATGTATGTCTTACCTTTGGGTGCCTCTGAAGAGGGTGAGTTGCACCTTGTCATGGATGAAAGTGTTTTGAAGCCTATTCATTCCTTCTATATTTGTTCTTATTGATTTTTCTTTAAAGAGGCTAGTTAGGGGACAGTGCCCTGGCATGGTGACCATAGATGGCAATGTTACCCACAAGAATTTCACAGAAATGAGAAGGTTGGCTCATGATGAGACCCCCTATCCCCCAACTAGGTATTGATTTATTATTTTTATGGGTCCCTATGTTTCTTTCTGAGAATATTTTTATTTCTTTCTCAGGGATCCTTGGATGAAGCATCTCAAGGTTTCATTCTTTTGGATTTTGTCTTTTTCCAACTAGTTTTACCCTCTGGTACTTTAGACCCGTCTTCCCACAAGGAAATGTACAACCCTTAGATATTTGGCCAACCCAATGATTGGACCAGTGTAATGGGATGGATGAGAGTGAAAAAGATGAAAAGTGGTAAGTATGGTGGGAACAAATGATGACCTTTCATGAATCCCCCCAATGGAAACTCAAACCCTATGGGAACCATCTTACTAGGGAATCTTGTGATTCCTCCTAGGTGTGGTCAAGTGGAAAGGCATAAGGTCCAAGCACATGTTAGAAGAAAAAAGAATCAAATGCACATATTGAAAAACATTTAGGATCAGAGTGACACATACCATGATACACAGACTTATTAACTCATAGATCAAGACCCATTTGTGCTACAATTCCATGTTGATGTGATGGATGTTGTTGTTGCTGATAAAGTGGAGGTGTTGAAGACGAAAAGGATGGGCCCTCCAGGGAAATGCTCAAGTCAATATGGCTCTCGGTACTCCATGTCTAGGACCTGTGGGCATTGAGACATAATCTCCTTAGTTAACCCTAGGCTAGGGGATAACAGGGTCAAGGTAGAAACCTTCTGAACTCACAAGCTCGTCAGTAAGAGAGAATATCACCCAAGTGGTGGAATCAATGTTCCAGGTACTACGATTGGCACCATCAATGTATCCCATGTTGAGGAGGATGATGACATATGAAAATCAAGAATAAATCATGATAATCAACTAACCAAGACAATTAACACACTCATAAAAGAAAAAACACATGACTCCAAAGCCAAACTAAACACACCTATGTATAAAGAATCATTCGGCCAAGTGGCCTAAGCATAAATTTTTTTATGTAGAGCCCATTTTGGGGCTTGGAAAGAGGATTCTCATCATACTCCACAATATCGTATTCCCCTCTCTTCAAGACACATTTAAAAATATAAGGAATATTCCAAAGGGGTTCAAATTTTCCTGCTCCCAAAGTGTCATGGTCTTGATCATAAACCAACACCAAGTCACCCACTGAAAAGACATGAACACGGATATTTTTTTCATACTGGGATTTGACACGCCTCTTGTGTGTTTCATTGGCCAAAGCAATGTCTCGACATTGTTCATTGAGTTGGTCCAATTACAAGAGGCATTCCTCCTCGTCGGAGGTATTGGGTAACAATTATATGAAAAATTTTAATGATAGGATTTTGTATGCAATGGGTAGTACTGCCTCTAGACCATAAAAATGTTGGAATGGGTTGAATCCAATGGAAATTTTGGAAAATCTACGGTAAGCCCATAATGTTGGAAAGAGAATAAGGTGCTATTTTTTCTTGTGCTTCCCTAACATCCTCTGGATCATTGTCTTGAGGACATGATTTATGGCTTCTACTTGGACATTGGTCTGGGGGTAATAGGTTCTTGAGTTCTCATGATGAAAACCCAATCTGGAGGTGAATTCAATCATCATATTATTTCAAAAATTGGACCCATGGTCTGTCACTATGGTCTTAGGGACACAGAACATATAAATTATGTGATTAAATATGAAATGAGCAATAGTGATGTCATTGTTAGAATAGGTAGGCATGGCCTCATCCCATTTAGTGAAGTATTCAACATCCACGATGATGTAGGTATGAGCGGTAGCTGAGGTAGGCTTACATGTCATGAAATCAATACCCCATTTCAAAAAGGTTCTGACATTCACCATAGGATGAAGGGGGTGAGGATGAGTGTGCATATTACGAGTAAATATTTGAAAAAATGACATTTCTGGACCATGTTGATGCAATCCTTGAAGATTGAGGGCCCAAAATAACCAGTGCAAAATATCTTCTAGGAAATGGATAACTTAGAGATGTGGTCGCCACATGCCCCAGCATGGCATTCATTCAGAACTCTTTCATCTTCCTCATGGACCAGGAAATGATGTAGAATCAATTCAACTCCCCAACAATACATGGTGTCATCTACAATAAGGTAGTGTCTAGCATGATGTCATATACATTGACATTCATCACATGAAATCCGAGGAAGGAAACATTGAGTCTAGATGTAGTCCAATACATCTCCATACCAAGGATCAGATGAGCTAATAAGGAACAAGAAATCATTGGGAAAAGAGTCATTAACCACTAGCTCTTCATTGACTTAGGGAAGTTCAGACATCAACTCTACAAAAGCCAAGGATTTCTTAGACTTGGATGAGAAAAATTCCAAGTCAAAATATTGAAGGATCACAATCCACTTCAATTAATTTCCCCCAATGATATGACAACTCAGGATGTGTTGCATTGGGTTGGCATTGGAAACTACAGTGGTTTGCACAAGAGGATGTAATGGAGTAATTGTTGGACAACATAGAATTCTTCCAAGGCCAACTTTTGTATGTGAGATTATCAAAGCTGGGGACCAACAAGTCCTTTGCTAATATAGTAAATGATGCATTCTCATTGTGTATAGTCTTCTTGGATAAGAACTAGGCCAATGGTGGATTTAGAGGTCGCGATATAGAGTAGGAAGTATTGAGTATAATCAAGAGGTCTTAATAAGGGTGTCGACATCAAGGCCTTATTCAAGGCATCAAATGATCATTGTGCTCAGTCATCCCACAAAAAAGGTACGCATTTATTCAACAAGTGCTTGAAACCTTTCTTGATCTTGGTGTAATTGGCAATAAATATATGCAAAACGTTTTCCTTCCCTTGCAAACTTTGTAGTTGGCAAATTGTATGAGCATGAGGCAATTTGACAATGGAATCAACCTTCAATGGATCAACCATGATCCCATAATTGGACAAGATAAAACTAAGAAAGGTCCAAACCCACACAAAATATACATTTATGTGGATTCAAATGGATGTTATGATATCAACATTAGATAAAAATGGCAGCTAAGTGACCCAGGTGGTCCTCATGGCTCTTCAAGTGAGTAGCCAAATCATCTAAGTAAACCTCTACAATTTTTTTGATGTCGTGGAAATCATACAACATGGCCCGTCGAAAAGTGGCTCCAACATTTTTGAGACCAAAGGGAAGTTTCTGATAATCAAACGTACCCCAAGGTAAAATGAAGGAAGTCTTGTGTTGATCTTTCGGTTTGATTTGGATCTGATTATATTCGGAGAAACCATGCATGAATGAGAATATTTCGCTACCAACACATTCATTGATAATTTGGCGAATGAACGAGGTTGGATACTTATCCTTAGGAAAAGATTTGTTAATATTCCTATAATTGACACAAACCCTAATAATGCCTTGTTTGTTAGTGACCAGAATGATGTTAGAAACCCATTTGGTCAAGGGAACTGGATAAATAAATTGTGCATGAAGAAGCTTTTCTACCTC
The DNA here is from genome assembly GCA_010110895.2 of Picea sitchensis. NCBI lineage: Eukaryota > Viridiplantae > Streptophyta > Pinopsida > Pinales > Pinaceae > Picea > Picea sitchensis. The sequence goes on along the minus strand of SNQJ01S0028579.1, from coordinate 90,693 downwards.
TGCCTTGATGGCACCATCTTTCTTTGGATTAAATGGCTGGAGATTTTTCCGAACTAGTTTGGATCCATCATATGTCTTGATTTCATGCTCGACAATATTGGTGTTAATGTTAGGCATTTCCTCATAATATCACACAAAAACATTGCATAATTCTTTAAATATGGTCATGCATGTTTCGATTTCTTAGGGTGAACAATGGAGGAGACCTATCAGGACATGTTCCATGACACCTAATCTCTGGGAAATTCTGATGTGTATATTTTTCAGTATGTTAGCCAAGCTCCCTTCTAATAGAACATCATGGATAAGGAGGGGATATTGGGACCATGGAACATGACAAGGGGAAACAAGATTTTGAGTGTCTTCCTCCAAAGATTCCAAATCTGGGAGAAAAGATCCTATATGGTGAAAATGATCCCATGGAATATTGGGGCAAGACATGAACTCCATGATGGCTTCATCATATGGAAGTTCAATATCAAGGGATTCGATTGAAACTGGAAAAGGATGAACATCCCAAGAGGGTTGTGGATATTTATCAGTTTCCACATCCCATGGGGAATGCAAATTAGGGCCAACAGAGGCTGAATGGATCACCTGGTAGGAAATCTCTACCTGGGTGAGCGGCATGGAGGCTCCTTATGGATCAACATCCTCAGGGTGAGGTACCACCCAAGGATCAAAATACCCAATGGATTCACTGGTAGATGAGTAAATCATGATGATGGGGGAGATGGTTATATTAGAAGATGGTGGGGGAAGGGGGAATATACCCATAAGATAAGGATATTTAAATATCCCAACACCAATGTTCAGAGAAGACTACGAGGTATCACTAAAAAAGGGTATATTATACCTCACATTAGATCCAAGGTATTGGGTACAAAACACAAGTTGATCGATGGTAATGATTTTCCCTTGGTGAGGGAAGCGTAGGAACCTAAAGACCGATGAGAAAATGATGGTTGTATCATAGAACCAAGTGTGTCGACGAATTCTAAGGTGACGGAGACAGTATTTCCACCTAAATCAACGGATAAGGAAGTGATGATTCCATGATGTTCGAACATATGTCCGTCAAAGGATTTCAGAAGTGTGGCAGATGTATCAATATTAAGAGATCCAAGGGATTTCTAACAATAAATAGACATGATGCAAGTCGAGGATCCTTCATCAACGACTATTCGAAAGATGTTTTACCCATCATTCACATTTTAATCTAGAAGGATACTTTATGGGAGAGCCTATGAGTAACCTGACTGGTCTCAAAGGTGATTAGGCTCGACTTAGAGGGATCAACCCTACCTATGGCCAAGAGAAAGGATTTCAGCGTGTGGGGAAGCTTTGGAGAAATTCAAGCACCGATATGGAAAAATGTTCCTAGGCTAATTATTCCACAATATTGTAGTTGTGGGAAACCCATGTGCAACGATTATGCATCATACATCGAAGAATGCCCTTCAGGGGGCGAAGTGGTGCATTAAGAAATGGATTATCTATCTAGAGAGGGCCATCAAGATGGGATGAAGGTGCTACTTTTGTGGTATCATTTGAAGGCTTGGGAATGTCATAATTTTTGTCTTGTGCCTACAAATTGACTATGTGGTCACACATGAAAATATAAGCATTCGATGGATACCCCTCATGGTGAGGGGTACCTGTGATGCCCTTTGGAAGAAGGGCATGAATTTTGGCAACCATGTTTTGAGGTTGTAGGGTGAAAGGATTAGCCAATACAATAGGTTGTTGAGGATCCCACTGCTATGACAAAAATATGTGGACCTCATCCTTCCTAGGGCACTGGTGAGTAGGGTGGTCTTTCCCACAAATCATGTAGGGAAAACAACTCTTATTTTTTTCCTTAGTTCCCCCTCCTGGGAATTTTGGGTAGAGGCAATCCCTTTCTCATTACTGGATTTTTTCTTCTTATTCCTCTTTTTCTTACCTCCAGGTTGCTAAGGATTCTTAGTTTGTGTGGAATGAAACTAATTCAACTCGAAGGTTTGAGAAGGGACTGCAACAGTTTGAACATTAGTGTCATCAGTTGACGAGTGAGACTTAATGGACATTTGAATGATCTGATAGGATAATTGGTTTCACATATGTATGTGAAACAGAACCAACCACACCATCGACAAGTGGTCCTGGGTTGGGTTTTCATGGTTCAGTTGACAGGTGAGGAGAATTTGGGATGATGTCATATAGAGTACCCAACTGAGAATAGATCAAGTCCAAATGTTGGGAACACAAAATAGATTTATCCTTGGTGGCATCCCCGACCATAGCTGCATCCCCGGAAATGGATGGTTAGAGGGACTTGGTAAACCACTATGTAAGGATCTTGTTCAGAATATAAGTCTTAATCATCCTATGCCATCTCTGCCACTCATGTATATGATCAGATATGTGAGTGGCATTTTCTTGACATAGTGAAGTCAAGAACTATATTCCGATATCATATCGAATATGAAGTTGGTAGTGTGTTAAAAATTCCATAGCCAGGTCATTGAATCTTCTAAAAGAACTTCCTTTAATTTGAATTTACCATTTGGTGACAGTTCTAGTCAAGGATATTTGTAAAAGATGCAACCTTATACTATCATCCATCAACGAGTTCGATGAACTCCATAAGTGGTAAGTCATGATGTGTGTTTAGGGGTCCTCTCCCAGCTTCCCATAAAACTTAGGAGTGTATTATGGTAGATTGGATGGAATTTTTGGACATGAGGGGTCATGGGATATAGGTTCATCTGTTAAATGTGAAAAATATGGTAATTCGAACGTTGTAAGGAAATTCAATAGTGCAAATGAAGACTGGGAGGGAGGTGAAGTCTTTGTTGTCCGAGATGGACCTTGTGGTCCCTCTATATTTTTATTTCTAGAAGGTTTATGGGTTGTTGGAGAGTTAGTTCCCCCGATAATGGTGGCACTTCTAGGAGAATGACTTCCCCCGATACCAAAACTTCCCCCAAGGGGGTTGCCTCTAGTGGAAAACGTGGACCCTCCAAGAAATATTTTCCCAAAGTTATTCATGTGGAAGAAACCTCCAGAACCGGATGTGTTGAAAAATGGAAAACCCTAGTTTCCCCCAAGGTAAGTGCCCTCGTGGAAAGGTATGTTAACCCAAGGAAAAGGAAATCCCCTAGAAGCATTACTACTCTCGGGTTGACTAGGAACAACCCAAAAAACACTAGGCATACTCCACCCAAAAGGTACATCTGCACTTGATGATTCCAAGTCACTCATTGGATTGGTGGAAGTGGAAGGATCTCCACTTGCCATGATGAAACCAAATCTCCCCCCTCCCTCCCAATCCCTTTGGAAAATAATTATGAATTGGGCATTGAAGGGATGGGAGTTGGGACACTAGGGATACTAACAGATGGGAATTGGGCATTGAAGGGATGGGAGTTGGGACACTAGGGATACTAACAGATGGAGTTGACAACACAAGTGAAGTCCCCTAGATGGAGGAACTGAAAACAAAATATGTGGATGGTGTAGGTCCAATGGAGCTAAGGGGTGGCAATGTGGACATGATTGGGATGCCTACGGAGGGTTTTCCCCCCATCCCACTTGATGATGGGTTTGTAGGCTCAACTACACTAGACGAGACATTGGGTCTAGACATGCTAGGAGGATGATTGAAAAAAGAGAAAGGCTCACTAAAAAATTCCATTACTTGGACTAGTATAGGGGTGTCAAGTTTAGTTAAAGGTGGATTGATGTTGAGTGGAGGATGTTCGTCAACCACTTCTACCTTAACCAATATGGATTTTTTAAACCAAAAATAATACCCTTTGAATTCCTTTTCATGTATGTCGTACTGCTTTAGAGGTGGTTTCACCTCTGTAATAGGCTCAAGTCCTTGTAATCGATGAGATTGGAATGGTAATTCAGCCACGGTGAATAGCCTATGTTACCAACAAACACAAATCAACCTATGGCCGACCTAGAATCAAACTCAAAGAGCATACCCTTAATCAAATATAGGAAGAAAAAAAGAAAACCAATTAGCTAAAAGGTCCTTTTGGAAACCAACCTTATGGGGGGGGTCAAGTCCCCCATAAGATTAGCTAGCGAAGGTGTGAGGAGTTTCTACGATGATCTACGCAAAATATCCCTGACTGGTGCAAGTACTCGTTATTAAGGTGAGAAACCTTTGGGGGAAATGATACCATGAACGAACGTCTACCCCAGGTACCAAAAGCATGTCCCACCTACAATCATCTCTGTAGCTTTGTAGGAAAGGCCACTAAGGCTACCACCTAAAAATTGATGGTCGGGAAAACAATCGTAATTCCGACCGCACATAAGGGTAGGGTAACTAAGCCTGAAGCTCTGAAGGTGTTAACCAACAGAACCCACGTATACATAATGATAGAAGCATTATCGCAAACATAAAAAAAAGTAGAGAGGGTTCATCCCCCTACCTGCCCTGATGCAACCTCATGTTTGACTCCTATGTTAGAGGAGCTTCCCAACACAATGGTTGTAAGAATGGGTTTTTACACTCTTTAATGACTTCTAGTTTGATTTTTGTGGCATTGGAGATTTTACTCTCCAATCCTAATCCAAGGCCCTAAACCTCTCTAGTGTTGGTTTTCTATCAAAGACAAATGTCTAATTAATTTTAGAATAAGCACTTATTTTAAATGGATTTTTCTTAGGTCCAAAGGTAATGGATAAAACTTTAATGATGTGATGACTCTTGAACCAACCAATCAATGCAAATATGCAAATGCTAAATTTTTCAATTCAATGAAGCCTAATTATGGGAGGGATAGAGATTTTCCTTTTCTTTGTCAATTTCATAAATAGATCCCCAAAAACACCAAGAAATCAACAAGCAAAAAAAATCGGACACCAACCAATGCTTCTAATTCACTCAACACACTAATGCTTCAAAATCAAACTAAGCATGCAACCAATATTTTTGTATTTTAAATGTTTTTCCAATTTGCAATGTAAGTAATTCTTGATCTCAACAAGAAATAAAAATGCAAAAAGGAACCAAAAACAAACAAAAATAAAAATGACTATAGGATATTATGAATGAGGTTGGATCAACCTATTCTAATGTCACTACAAGGATCACACCCAAAGACTTGCCTAGGAGGGTAGATCTAGTGATGAACAAAGGTCATAGAAGGGTAAACACACAACCAATGACACAAACAACTAGATATATTCAGATATGTTGGATTATCATCCCAACTTCGATGGAAATATCATGCAACAAGAGAAACTATCCAAGCAATGACAAACAATCCACACAAATGATTTCAAGGAAAACTTGAAAAATAATCTATGTGACAATCACACTCTAAAACAAAGACAAAAAAAAACCCATACAGACTGTTGTAGAACCCCACACACTCAAAGGAGGTCCTAATTTGAAAACCCTAGGTTTTACACTACAAAATTGCAGTTTTGACAAGGCCTCGCGGGACATAGGCTTGTCAACAAGCAAGGATGCCTCACAGGACACTTGCAGTGCAACAAGTGAGGCATGAAAAAAAAAATTATGAGGAAAAGGGGGGTTGTTCTAGATCTTCCATATCTGGATCATATCTTCTAGATCTACTTAGTTTGAGTTATGAATCAATGAATGGGAGACAATAAAATGCAATTCACAAAATAGAGGAAGAAGTAGGCAAAGATACTCTATTAGAGATGAATTCTTCCCCAACGGGGTCACCAATATGTTATGGAATCTTTTCTCATAGGGATCTCACTGAATAATCAATAAGATCTCCCTAGGATTGTCCTAGAAATCCTAGACATGAAAGGGGTATAATTCTTATGGATTTCATAGATCTATACTTACACACATAGATTCATGATCATCCTATATATTGGAGAAGATTTGCATACCTTTCTTGAGGTGGTCCTTTGTATTTCCAAGTTGTTGTAGTCCTAAAGCACCACATCCAAGCTCCACAAATTGCTTCATGTATACAAAAGACAAACAAAACCTTCTCTTCTTATTTACTAGGGATTAAAATCCTAGATCCAATCTAATTCTAATAAGATCTATAAAGGAATAAATCATATCTATCATTCATTCAATGAAAAGAAATGATATGAGGGGAAAACAAAATGATCTATTAATAAATCCTACTGAATACATGTGAATTCATACCTCAACTTGATGAAGGGGCATCCTCCTTTATCCTCCTTAATCCTTGCCTCTCCTTGCAGCTCATTGGTCAGGATAGACTCATTGACTCTTGGTTGTTTTGATGGACACCTCTATAGTTGAATATCATAACATTACCATTCCCTTCTTTCTCCTCTTTTCCAAGGATTTCCTTTTTTATATAGATCTTAGAGGAGTCTTGGGAGAGGCTTCTAAATCTTCTAGAGGCCACTAAAGACTCGAATGATGTGAGTTCCTAGGCCTTTTCCATGAATATCCAACTCATCCATCACCTATCACATCGTAATTCCTTGATTCTAGAAGTCTTGACAGTGCCTCGCTTGTTGATCCACTGGTGTCTAGCGAGGACTCACCTATTTCCTTCTAGTTGTCATGCGAGGTCCTCCAAAATTTCCCAAGAATGGATCAAACCTCAAGCAAATATTGTATTAGGGATTCTATCCTCTTATGGATTCTCCTTTGACCTATAGGGGTGAAATTAAGGCTATAATAACTAGGGGTTGTATGATGGGATGTAACATGAGTACCATTAGGGAGAGGAGGTCTAGGTTTCTTATTCCTACCTACTAGCCTCCCTATTGTATAATGGGTTGAAAAACATATTATTTATTGTATTTTCCTAGAGGTTACACATTGTTGTAAAGGTAGGCTACATATTCAGTCACTTACGAGGTCTAAGGGGCATGCAATACGTTTTCAATTCTTATTCCTTAGTGACCATTAGTCTCTCACCAATGGTGAATGAATTGTTTTAGCTAAGTCCCAACCATGGCACTATCCCCCACCATTGAAAATTTATACTTGAAGGGAATGCATGAACATGGAAACCTTGGTACATATTGGTAAGTAGTACTTGAAGGGAATATAGGGGCATTTTGCCCTTGGTATCATGCACTTGAATATTTTTTTATCTTTTGCCTATCTCTTTGTTTAGGGAACTTGAATAGATGTAGAGGTTATGTCTAGCTCTTGGTGTAGGGTACTTGAATATTTGTATAGGTTATGTCTAGCTCTTGGTACTAAATACTTGAAGGCTCTGAGGTAACTTGGTCTCACCCTTGGTATTGACTTTGAATTAGTTTATATGCAATTGTATATATCAATACTTTGGGAGAAAAGTGTCCTTTTGAATATGCATTTTATTTTATCTTGGGAAATTGAATTATTTGAATGAGTGTTTTGATTGATCATATATACTTATGCACATGTTTGGTAAAAGGGGAAATGGAACTTATTTTATAATTGAAAATGGAAATGAATATAGAAAGGAGTGGGTTAAATGGAAAGAAAAGAAAGTTTATTTAAATAGAAAATGGTAACTACATGTACAACCACTCAATGGGTAAAAAACAATGGATTTAGGGAACATCTAAGAGTAAAAATAGGAGAAGAGGTTGGGATGTGATGGATAATCTCTAATTTTCATTTTAAATAAAGAATTACTTGTGCATGGAGTGACACATGGATGGGTGAATAATATGGATTTAGTAATTAAAATAATTATTATTTTTCCTGAGATAAACAAATGGAATACGATTCAAGGGCTATATAAGAAATGAGTATTGGGATTGATAGCTCACCTTTTGCACCCTCATGATGGATGTATGTCATAATGTTGATTTTTTTCTTGGTGAGATGGTGTTTGATTTTGGTATTAGTATTTTTTATATAGTTAAGATATGGGGGCCTCATATGCTCTAGAGGAGCCACGTAATTTGAATGCTAGTTTTTGTACTCTTCTCATACAACTTGTTGCAGCTCAAGGGTTTATGAGGAATAAAAGTACCCATTTGGAAGTTTGTAGGGTGTTCAATCAATAAAAAAATTATCTATTTGGAAAAGGATAATTGGAGATTATACTTGGGTCAAACTTGGAACTAAATAATCATCAAGGGAGGATATTCTACAACCTCATGATGAGTCACATAATTGATATCTTTTGACATCCTATTTTCCTTATTTTTAATCCCTTTCCATTCACCCGTAACCTTGTATTGTCCCATTTTTATGCTCATATGAGATATCTAGGATCGAAGTGTTTTCAGTTGCATTTCTTAGTACTTCATTGAATTATGATTAGCATTAGGGAGAATTATTGTATTTTGTATTTACTTTGAAGTAATATATGATGTGTAGGCAAGTTGTTGTAGTATTATCAGATGATATTTCTCATTTTCTAGTTTATATACTTGAGGTTCCCTTTCAAGTTCTGCTAAGGAGAAAATTTCTCTTCTTCAGTGTGTGCATTTTTATGAAGATTAGGGAAACATGAAACATAGGTGTGAGACAATGGGTCATTACCTTATTTCCATGGATCCTAGAAGTACAATTGTTTATGGAAGGTCAGAATGCATCCTAATCTATAGTAATGAAATATGGAACCTTAACTTATCATTGCAAGGAGGGTTCAGATGCACTATTGTGGAGTCGACACTACCCAAGCAAAGTGAATCCAAATATTCGATTCAACTAATTATGAGAAGCAAAAAATTGATTGGATGGATTTGTGGGAGATAATACCACTTGGAAATTTTTTATAAGGGATGCCACAAATTCAGCCACTTGGAACACAAATTCAGCCACTTGGAAATTCATGGAATTCATAAGAAATCACAGATTTCTAGAAACCCCACATCCACAAATCTTCTTCTACGTATATTTATGAGTTATATATTCATTTTGATAGCCACAACTCAAGAGGAAAACAAATTTCACTATTTTCATGGCTCTTAGATGTATGTTTGGCACGTTGTTGTAACCCACACAACTTGTTATGAATTTGATAGTCTGTGGGATTCTAAATTTAATAGGGTTAGCTAAAATCTTGGAACTATCCAATTATGAGTTGTAAATTTAGAAAGTTGTTGTAGTCACTTGGGAATCTCTTATCCTCAAGTGGGTTTTCAGTTGCAAGCAATTTTATGTATGAAATAGAGTTCCATATCCATTCTAAGAAACAGGACTCTTAGAGAAATGTCCAAATTTGTGATAGAATAAACTAGAAGTTCTTGAGATCCGATTTTTAACCTAGATTACAGTTTGTTGATTTTCATGTTAGTGCTTAACTACTTTTTATTTATGTAGATTAAGTTTTCTACCATGTTCCTAGAGGTATATCTCACTCCATGAGAGTAGGGAATTGGGGAATTAAATTCTCTTTTTTCCTTTTGAGCATTTCAATTCAAGTATTTTTTTCAATTTTTAATGTATGCGTAATTTACTTTCCTGCAAGTTTATGTTAATTTTGTTCTTAGAATTTATTTGATTTGTTTATGATAGAATGTTGGGTTGTAGAACAAACTCATGATGATAGTATAATAACAAATAAAGAAAAGTGCTACCATGGGACTAGGTCATTGATGGTATCACTCTAAGAGGATCCATACATTAGACTTGAAATCACAAGTGTTAGAAACTAGTTCTCATGTGTTTTAATTTTTTGCAATGCAATTTCCTTTCTAGGTAGAAGAATATTAGACAAATTAATGCAAGCTAAGAATTCGCAGCCTACACATACAATGATGACACCTCACAAGTACTTTGGAAACCCTAGTTGATAGGTTAAATTCACAAGTGTTCATGGTTAAATAAAAGACATATAGAAACACTGTCATTTTCGGTGCCATTGTCGGGGAGGTGTTAAGGGCGCAATAATACTTTTTGTATTGTTTTTAGAGAACACATGGTAAGGGGATGAGAAAAGAGCAGATGTTGACTATCCTCTTTGTAGGGTGTCATATGGAGTGTTATTCATTTATATAGATGCATGAGTTAAAATTAGAATATTTTTTTGGTGATGTAATAAGAGCCACCCAAAATACTAATCCCTTTTGCAAGAAGTTTGGCCAGAGGAAGAAAGCATTTGTGAATGAGGATTCCACTAGAGGAGGAACCAAGGGGCCATATAAACCTTCAAGCGTGTTTCTAAATCGATTAATGTGTTAAGAACCAAATATCAAGAAAGCATAGAAAAACCTCAGAATAAGTACTCAATGCCTTGAAAAACATAGAATTTCAGATAATAAGCCTCTTCGAAGGGGAAACATCCTTATACACCACATAAATTTCCAAATACAAGATGATTCCAAATGAAAATGTCTCTTTGGTTTATATAGGAGACTAGGAGGTACAATTACAACTAACGGACTCAAGCCAACATAAATAAAATAACATTACTAATGTAATATTCCCCAATTAAGGGGTAATGTGCCACTATTTAGGGCTTAACATGCCCCTCCATTGAGACAATTGTTGTCCCTGACACTTGAGTAATTATGGATGCTTTTGTATAAAATACTCATCTTCCCAAGTGGAATCTTTAGCAGGTAGTTTCCTCCACTTAATGAGATACTCTGAAATGGATCTATTCCTCAGCTGGCAAATTCTTGTGTTAGTGATGGCTTCAAGCTCCAATATGATTTTTCCTTCCTCATCAAGTTCTGGAAATATAGTTTGACCTAGGATCTTGTCACCTATAACCTTCTTTAAGCATGAAACATGGAAAACTGGGTGTACTCATGAGGATGGAGACAACTCCAATTTGTATGCCATAGTACCAATCTTTTGCAACACCTTATAAGGGCCATAGTACTTTCGTGGTAACTTATTATCTTTCTTGGCTTTCTTGAGGGACATATGTTTGTATGGTTGTAGTCTTAAAAACACCCAATCCCCTACTTCAAAACTTCTTTCACTACTATGTTTATCTCCTTGTTGTTTCATGTGATTATGTGCCATGGTCTGGTTGTCCTTTAAGATTTGGAGAACTTGTTGTTGATGCTCGATGTGATCTTCCACTTCTTGAACCTTAGATTTTTCTTTTATAGAATAGGTGATGGAAGGAGGGTGGTATCCATATAGTGCCATAAATGGTGTCATTTTTGTTCCAGTATGAAAGGAAGTGTTATACCACCATTCTGCCAAGGGTAACCATTTGAACCATTGTTTTTTTTTATCAGAGACAAAGAAACGAAGGTAGCCTTCTAGACATTTGTTCACTATCTCAGTTTGTCCATCATATTGAGGATGATAGGATGAGCTATGAGCCAATTGCGTACCCAAACAAGAAAATAATTATGTCCAAAAATGTCCAGTGAAGATAGGATCTCTGTCACATACAATAATCTTTGGGATTCCATGTAGTTTTTGAATTGTCTCTATGAATGTTGTGGAAACTATATTGGCTTTGAAGGGATGAGAGAGTGCACAAAAGTGTGCGTACTTGGTGATTCTATCAAAAATCACCATGATGACACTCTTTCCTTCAGACTTCGGTAACCCTGTGATGAAATCCATGGAAACCTCCTCCCAACGCTGACTTGTGATGTCTAATGGTTGTAAAAGATTTGGGGTCTTAATTGTTTCCACCTTACTTTGTTGGAAAACCAAAAATTCTACTATAAACCTTTGAACATCAGTTTTAAGGCCATCCCAAAAAAATTCCTTCTTGACCCTATGGTAGGTTTTTAAAAATATCGAGTTCCCTCCTACCATAGAGGTGTGCAATTCCAATATTACCTTTTTTTTGAGTTGGGAGTTCTAACATAAATATAAGCGATATTTGTACCATAGTGAATCATTTTTCCATGTAAATGTATCTGATGCACTGGAATCCTATTGCAACCTTTGAATGAGAGTCCACACATTTTCGTTATTCTTCCATTCGTCCCTTACTTCTATTATCCAATCGGGTTGGATGATCGAGATAGCACAGAGAAAGGCCTCAATATATTCATCCTTTCTTGAGAGTGCATCTGGCACAACATTTTGTTTCCCTTTTTTACATATGATTTCAAAATCATAACCCAATATCTTGGTCACCCATTTTTGTTGTTCTTCTGAATATAGTCTTTGTTCCAAGAAGTATTTAAGCCTATCATGATTTGTTTTGACCTTGAAGTGACTACCTATTAGGTAAGGGCACCATTTCTTCAATGCATGTAGTATTGTCATCATTTCCTTCTCATAAATGGGTTTGTGTAAGTCCTTTCCCTTGAGTGGACAATTTTCAAAAGCTAGGGGCCTTCCTTATTGCATTAGGACAACACCAATGCCATTTCCCGAGGCATCACATTCCACAATAAAGAATTTTGTGAAGTCTGGTGTGGTCAAGACATGAGCTTTACACATCACCTCTTTAATTTGTTCAAAAGATTTAGTTTCCTATGGATTACATGAAAATGCATCCTTCTTAGTTAGTGTCATTAAAGGTTCTTCTATTCTCCCATAGTTATGAACAAGCTTCTGGTAGTAACATGTCAAACCCAAAAATCCTCTAAGATTCTTCAATGTTTTGGGAATCGGCTAGTCCATCATGGCCTTAATCTTGTTAGGGTCTGCCTTGACACCTTCATGAGATACAATATGACCCAAATACTCTACTTCCTTCACCCCAAAGAAACATTTGTACATTTTGGCATATAGTTGTTGCTCCTTTAGTAGTTGTAGCACCTTGTTAACATGTCGCACATGATCCTCCCAAGACTTGATATAGATTAGTATATCATCACAAAATACTAACACAAATTTTCAAAGGAAGGGATTGAAAATGGAGTTCATCAACCCTTGGAATGTGGAAAGTGCATTTGTAAGGCCAAAAGGCATGACCAAAAATTCATAATGGCCTTCATGAGTTCGGAATGTTGTTTTTGGGATATCTTCTTCCTTCATTATAATCTGATGATACCCTGAACAAACATCCAACTTTGTGAAATAGATTTATCCATGTAGTTCATATAACAATTCATCAATGAAAGGAATGGGAAACTTATCTTTAATAGTGATCTTGTTGAGCTCTCTATAATCTAGACACATATGCCATGATCCATCTTTCTTGAGTACCATTACCATCGGTGCACAGTAAGAACTTTGACTAGGTCTAATAATTCCAGCCTCTAACATTTCTTCAACCATAGGCTCAATTTCACTCTTATGGG
>SNQJ01S0028579.1:24648-44608 GCA_010110895.2 Picea sitchensis | reverse complement strand
GACCGATTACCTCATGGAGCAAGAGCCTTCTCCGATACAAGACCAAGCCGAAGGTGATGGATGTTGCTACTACTGACAAGATGAGTCTGACGAAAGAGAAGAAATATGGGCTCTCTAGGGCCATGCTTAGGTCAATCCTACTCTTGGTACTCCATGTCTAGGACCTATGGGTCTCGAGACATGATCTCCTAGTTATCCCTAGAAATCGGGGATAACAGTGCTTGTTTTAGACCATATAAGGATTTAATGAGATTGCATACCTTATGTTCTTGTCTCTTCACAACAAATCCTTCTGGATAAGACATGAGAACATTATCTTTCAAGTATCCATTCAAGAAAGTAGTCTTCACATCCATTTGATGATTTTTCTCTCCATTCTATGCTACCATGGAAAATAGAGTACGGATGGTATCCCATTTTGTAGTGGGGGAAAAATTTTCCTCATAATCAACACCTTATTTTTGTGAAAATCCTTTTTCCGTGACAATTTCTTTGTGTTTGTCAAGTGATCCATTTGATTTGTATTTTTTCTTGAATACCCACTTGCAGTTGATTGGTTTGGTTCCAAATGGAGGGTCCACCAATGATCCGAAAAGATCTTTTAAACGACAATGGTTGAGTTATTATGCATGTGTTAATTAACCATTTATGAAGTTGAATGAAAGAGGAATAATTATAAAGTAAACATGAAAACTATAAATCAATGTACAAATATGAACATAAGCATGAGAACAACAAACCATAAAACAACAAAGTGATAACAAAGTTTGACAATCTCGCCTGCGTCTCCAAGCCTTTGTCTCAGTGGGCGAGGCTTTCTTATTTCTATTTGACGCTTTAAACGTACATCACAACAGTGCCAAAAAGGTTACAAACTGATCTGGTCTTGTTCTACCAGATCTCTGGAACCCAACAAAACAGACGACACTAAAATCAGATGACCGGAGTTCCCAGAAATGGCCCACAAAGGTGCACTCCTCAACAACTTCCCTGTATAAAAATGGATTTGGCTTGGCGAATATTCAGCATAAAACTTCTCTGAATCTCCCTCTGTGGCTTCAAGAAGCCTTGGCTTTTATATATATGAAGTTGGTAACCATATCCCAACTTCCCCCCAATATCTGGCCTAAAAAAGGGCCCAATGTCCCGCAATATTGGCCAAAATCCCTCAAATCTGCTGAAAATATCAATAAAAATATTATATTATAGTTAAATAACCCCCTTTTTGACATAAATTAGGCGCATACCCTTACTCATTGGCCCCTGGTCATATGGGAGACTGCCATGTGGCCTAGCACTGGTCCCTAGTGCGTTTCCCCCCTGATCTGCTTGGCTCCTAGTTACGTGTGTGTGGCCATGTGCCCACACCTCTAGCTCCCATGTGTTGATTGGAAGTTTATCCCTTAATGATCTATCCTTTGGTTACGCCTCTAGTCAGTGGTATAGCCCGACCGACCGGGGATAACCCTCTATATTCCCATGCTAACAAACCAACTAAAGTCTAGGTCCTATGGCTTCGAGTGTTGGAACCATGGTTTCTAGTATATATATAACAACTGTGCGCCAAAACTATAGAGTTGGGGTCATATCACAATGGACACATGACACACATTGGGGATGGGGCCTAGCCCCAGCCCTATTCTCCACCATCCGACCCATACTTTTAATTCAAATATTAAACGTGCCATATATGGTTAAGAATCACCAAGTAGGCGGGTTGGTAGCACGACCTAAGTGAAATCTTTGGCGCCCAAGGAGGTCATGCAGTCAAACCCGGTGGACTGCCAAATTTTTTCAATAAATATTAACCAACCAATGGGTGCCATGTGGCAGCCCATGTTTGGGCCATGTATCACCTTCCCATATGCCATCAGAACTACCATGTGTCAGCACTCGATTCATCCAACTCATCCAGCCACGTGTCTGCCATGTCACCTGCCACTGTACCTGCCACATAAGTGCATAGGCATGCCATGTGCCACCCTTACAGTGGTGACACATGTCACTCCATGATTGGTCCATGTATACATGCCATGTTAGCAACCTATCCACGTCATTTTATGGTCAGCTGCCATGTGTCATATCCAGATGATGCTACGTCAGCGCAAACTGTTCCTGCCACGTTAGTTGTACGGTCATATGACCTGTACAATAAGCTACCACGTGGAGTTGTATGGAATGTACAATCATCATTTTGTTTGCCTATTTGGCCAAATGAACAGATGATGATATCTAAAGCATATGATGTATGTTTGAGACCATTCAAGTTGTCTTGGGTTCGTACTGATGAGGCTTACGTACACGTCCATTTTGAAGCCATTCTGAGAACTTTGATTTTTAGGCCTTTCTAAGCCCCATAAGGCTCTTGGATCCAATTTTGGATCACACCTCCCCACTAAATACCTTTTGGTCCCCAAAAGGTTATTGACCAGTCATCAAGCTCGGGATAATCCACCCGACTTGTTCTCTGTCTTTGAACTCTGTCCTGTGCACTTGTCTCATCAAGATCAACTGTAACACAATCATGATAATTGACAACATATTGTTAGCCATTTGTACCTTGTCATATCTTACTGAATCCACTATCATCCATGTAGACAACATTACTAATGATAGCATAAAAAATATGACTGCAAATGAACTGATATGTTTATAATACTTGCACGACATTAGCTTATCTTGAAGCAAAGTGTGATTGATATTCCACTCTACAATCATCTCTTGTTCTTGTTTAAGATCGATTACTTGATTTGAAACAATTATATGTGTGTTTCTTGCTTGATCTACCTTTCTTAATTGTTAAATAGTTTGAACAGTTTTATTTGCCTTTAAATGATGAGCATGAACCACATATTCTTGACCTTCTTTGGTTAAGTGATATTGATTATTTTCCATGTAGAATATTGATTTGCGATCATACAAGTAAGGAATGTTTAAGACCATTCCACATTCATTGAGTGGTACCACATCACATGTTACCTCGTCCACAAACTTAGATGAAATTTCAAATTTTAATGTTCATTGCTTTGTTATGTGCAATTGAAGATTGTTGCTTATCCATTTAAGTGTGTAAGGCTTATCATGCATCTAAGTGTTTAATCCCAATTGTTTAACCAATTCCTCTAAAATAAATTTAGAATGAGATCCATTATCTATCAATGTGTCGACCTTAGTATGCCTCGTTATGACCCTTATGTGAAACACTTTACTTATAGAATCAAATCAATCACCAATTTTACCAGTCAAACCACCCAATAAGACTTTAGATTCATCACCTAAATTCGATCCTAATTCTGTTGGTCATGTTGTTGCTACAACTGTTTTCCTCCCTTTCTTTTCTTTGAACCACTTTGGTCTCTTCTCGGGATGCAATTTCCAACAATGGTCCTTATCATGCCCCTTTTTCTTGCAATGCTTGCAAGAGGGCTTCTCTTCCTTTCTTGTCACTAAATTTTCCTTCTTGCCATTCCACTTCCTTTTTTCCTCTTTCCTTGAAGATGATTCCCCTGATACACCAACACCTGTTTTCCCTTCTTCAATGTATTCACTTGAACATAAACTTCATCAAGATTAGTAGGTCCAAACATGAATACAATATTTTGAATATGTGCAGGTAAACCTCTTATATACTTCATAAGAGTTTCTTGGGTATGTAAAGGAATATCTAACATCAATGCCATTTTACGAAAGCCATCTGTGTAATATTCCTGCACTGTTTGTCTTTTTCTTAGTTTAATATCTTTCCATTCAATTAACGTTTTCTCTTTATAAACCAAAGGATAGAATTGCTTTCTAAGTGCAGAAATAAAAATTTTCCATGATGGAAATACATTACCCACTTGTTGTGTGCTATTTTTCAACTTTCTTTGCCACCAGATGAGTGTTGTGCCTGCAAGTCTAAGCGATGCCAACTTGATCTGAGTGGCCTCGTCTTTGATTTCTTGCACACAACAATAAACCTCCATCTTTCTGACCCAATTGTCAAGTCTCTCTGCATTAACTTCACCATCATATATGGGTAATTTGAATTTAACATCAAGTTTTAATAAAGGCATTTCATTCTTATGTTTATGGACATGTTTCTTTGCAGTAGATTTAGAACTTGAACTTGAAGAAGAAGGAGAAGAAGGAGGTGAAAATGGAGGTGAAGGAGGAATTTGAGGAGGATCCTCTCCTTATTCACTTTTTCCCTTTGAAGATTCACCCAAATTTGGTCTCTTTCATTCCAAGTAATCCTCATACAAAACCTTCATCATCTCCGACATGGAGAAGAAAGTTTTTCGAAACTCTTTCTCATCCTAAGAAAGTCCCTCTTCCGATGCCATCTTATCACTTTGGGAAGTTCTCTTTCTCAATCCAATCAATGGATTCTCTTCAACAAGATAACCTTCACCACGATGTAGCTTTTCCTTGGTTAACATGCAAACTCAATTCCAAACGTCAACTAGATCTGATACCACTTGATCCGAAAAGATATTTTAAACGAAAATGGTTGATTTACTATGCATGTGTTAATTAACCATTTAGGAAGATGAATGAAAGAGGAAGAAGTATAAAGTAAGCATGATAGCCATAAATCAATGCACAAATATGAACATAAGCATGAGAACAACAAACCATAAAACACCAAAGTGATAACAGAGTTCAGTAATCTCGCCTAGGTCTCGGGGCCTTTGTCTCAGTGGGTAAGGATTTATTATTTCTATTTGAAGCTTCAAAAGTACATCACATAAGTGCCAAAAAGGTTACAAATGGATCTATTCTTGTTCTACCAGATCTCTGGAACCCAAAAAAACTGACGGAACTGAAATCAGATGACTGGAGCTACCAGAAATGGCCCACAAAGGTGCACTCCTCAATAGCTTCCCTGCATAAAAATGGCTTTGGCTTGGAAAATATTCAGCATAAACCTACTCTGAATCTCCCTCCATGGATTCAAGAAGCCCTAGTTTATATAGATATGAACTTGGCAACCATCTCCCAACTTCCCCCCAAGATCTAGCCTAAAAAAGGGCCCAATATCCCCCAATATTGGCCAAAATCCCTCAAATATGTTGAAAATATCAATAAAAATACTATACTATAGTTAAATAACCCACTTTTACACATAAATTGGGCACATCCCCTTGCTTGTTGACCCCTAGGAATATGGGAGCCCATCATGTTGCTTAGCACTGGTCCCTAGTGCACTGGCCCCCGATTTGCTTGGCTCATGGTTACGTGTGTGTGGCCATGTACCCACACCTATGGCTCCCACACATTGATTGGTAGTTTATCCCGCGATGATCCAGCCTTTGGTTACGCCCCTAGTTGGTGGGATAGCCTGATTGACCGGGGCTAACCCTCTGTATTCCCATGCTAACAAACCAACTGAAGTCTGGGTCCTATGGCGTCGAGTGCTGGAGATGTGGGTTGTAGTATATATATAACAATTTCACACCAAAAATATAGAGTTAGGGTCATATCACAAAAGACACATGGGACACTCTGGGGTCTGGGGCCTATCCCTAGCCCTATCCTCCACCATTCAACCCATAGTTTTAATTCAAATATAAAATGCTCCATATATGGTTAAGACTCACCAGGTAGGAGGGTTGGTAGCCTGGCCTGTGAGAAATATTTGGTGCCCAAGGAGGTCATGCGGTCGAACCTGATGGACTACCAAAATTTTGAAATAAATATTAACCAAACAACAAGTGCCACATGGCATCCCATGTTTGGGCCACATGGAACCTTCCCATATGCCATCAGAACTTCCATGTGTCAACACTCGATTCATCTAGCTCGACCAACCACATCACCTACCACTATACCTGCCACTGTACCTGCCACGTAAGCGTATGTTCGTGCCATGTGTCACCCTTGCATTGGTGACATGTGTCATTCCCTGATTGGTTCACGTATAACTGCCACGTCAACAACCTGTCCATGTCATTGTACGGTCAACTGCCACATGTCATCTCTATATGTTGCCACGTGTCATCTCTAGATGTTTCCATTTCAACACCAACTATTCCTACCATGTCAGTTATATGTCTGTATGGCCTGTACAGCCAGTTTCCATGTGGCACTATACAGTATGAACAATCATCATTGTTTTGCCTGTTTGGCCAAATGAACAGATCGTTTTATCTGGAGCATATGACATCCATTTGAGCCCGTTCAAGTTGTGGTGGGTTCGTATCGATGAGGCACATCTGTTTTGAAGCCATTCTGGGAAATTTGATTTTTAGGCCTTTCTGAGCCCCAACAAGCTCCTAGATCCAATTTTGGATCAACCAACTTCCATGTCCCATTCTTGATGACAGAATAATATTCCTTCTACATGGCTTATTTCCATTCATCGTGAGAAGTGTCTTCTTCAAAGGAATCTGGTTCAAGGTTAGTGGATAAATTAAACTCACAATCATATGAAACATCCATGTCATCTACATCAATTGAGTTTGAATTATCTACATTACCTCCATCTTGTCTTGAGAACTTTATAGTTCCTATATTTCCGACCTCATCAGGATGAACACTTTCAAGTGTTTTTGTGAGTCATTTTGGTGGACATTTTTGAGATGGTCTAGGTTACTTAGTCGATTGTGATGGTGTTGAGTTCTCATCAAGACTCAAATTTTCAATCCTCTGGATCATATCATCCAAATGAACTTTAGATTTTGATGAAGTGGAAGGAAATTATTCATGTGGGGGAGATGGTGCTTCAAAACGAGATTCCAAATATTGACCCAATATAGGGATCCCCCATTCAAGATGTGGAATCTCATCATCAAATTCATGGTATTTATTTACATGAGTGAATCGATCCAGATAATCAAGCTTCCTCTCAATAATTTCTCCATTCTTGGAGAATTCAAGAAAGATTACATATTTGGAGAGGATGATTTTTTTTTCTCATCATAAAGATGATATCCCTTGGTGGTATTTGAGTACCCCAAGAAAATTAACTTCCAAATCCTTGCTTCAAGATTTCTTCTTTGCTCCTTAAGAATCAAGGCATAACAAGTGGAACCAAAGACCCTGAGATGCCCCACAAAAGGAATGTGACCATACCATATTTCATAAGAATTATGTTTTTGAAGAGCATGATATGGACACCTATTTTTTACATAAAGTACACATACAACTGTATCATCCCAAAAAATGAATTTTACATTCTTGAAAAACATCATGGAACGAGCCATATTTAGGAGTTTCCTATTCATTCATTTATCTACATCGTTCCATTGAGGATTGTATGGAACCATGGTTTGACGCTTGATACCATGTTGGAGAAGGTAGATTTCAAACTCATTAGATGCATATTATTTTCCATTATCTCTGTGAAGAGAGAGAATACAAGATTGAGCTTCATTTTGAATCCATACATGAAAATTTAAAAAGTTTCAAAAGCTTGTGTTTTATATTTTAGTGAGTATACCCAACACATCCTTGTGTAATTATCAATAAAACACATGATATGTTTATTTCCATTTGCAGAAGGAAAAAACATAGGGCCACATAAATCAGAATGAATCAGTTCATTTTTTCTAAATGCTTTGGAAGTAGAATCATGAAATAGTTGTTTTCTATTCTTTCCAAGGATACAAGAATCACATTGCATCAATTTCCTAGGAATAGTAGGAGAACTAGAAACACCATTCTTTATTAACAAACATATATTGCCATAATTAATATGGGAAAATCTAGCATTCCACAAAAGACTAGATGGCATTATACCTTCACCATGATGAGAGAGGTATGAAATTTTTTGTGTATGAGTAGATGTCCATTTCAACTTCAACAGTATTCCATCTTCCATTCTAGTCATTACAACCATGTTGTTAGAATCCTTCCTTATTTCAACTTTTCCATTGAACATATGAAGAAAGTGGCCTTGTTGTCGGATGTGCATAAGGGACACCAATTTCCTTCACTTCTTAGGAATATAGAGTACCTTATGCAGAAGAAAATTAGGGAGTCTAAGCAATTTGAGCCTGATGGTTCCCATTACCAAAGGTTTGAGACTCGGTTTCTCTACAAAATACACTACTCCATCTACATTTTCATTGAATTCTTTGAAGAAGTATCTTCGTAATGTCATGTGGGAGGTTTCACCTATGTCAAGAAGCCATGAATATCTCCAAGTATATGAAGTGTTAATTTTTTTTTGATTTACTCCTATATTGCAATGGGAAACAATGTAATGAGAAGATTTGGGTGGTTTATCTTTTGTTGGTTTTGAATTTTTACCTTTTTCATCTTTCTTATTCTATCTATATTCTTTAATATTCTCCCATGGAATTGTGTATTCATTCTCTTCATGTGACCCATTATTTATGCAATGCGTATAGTGAATATTGAATCTATCACCTCTATTGCATCTACCTCCCCTTCCTATGAAATCCAACCAATCATCAATGGATAGTTTAGATCCTATCAAGTAGAAGATTGAAGGTTTGATTTTTGTCAATAATACTCAACCTCACATATCTTTGGGGTGCACCAAAATGCTACACCACTCCTTGAGAAAAGCAATTGAAAAGTACAGGCTCAAATACAAGTGAAGTGAAGTGATTATTGATGCTTATTGTATCTCGAAGGTTGTCTTCCTTGAAACACTAGTTTAAATCAAAACCCACAACAAGGAACAATGGTGTGCATACCTCATATGAATGAGGGTTTCACACACAAATTAGGGTTTCACGTATGTTGTGCAAATGATGGAGCATGAATTAAGGTTTTTCATATGAATGTAGATTAGTGGAGTGAATTATT
This sequence comes from Picea sitchensis, assembly GCA_010110895.2. Classification (NCBI taxonomy): domain Eukaryota; kingdom Viridiplantae; phylum Streptophyta; class Pinopsida; order Pinales; family Pinaceae; genus Picea; species Picea sitchensis. The sequence continues at coordinate 35,848 of SNQJ01S0028579.1, read as the reverse complement.
GGAATGCATAATGGTAATACGAATGATTGGAATGAAAATTGGTTTACAAGAGAGACAAATAATCGACCAGAGTGCTTGAAGGAAGAGGGACATCTAGGAAGGTGTTTTATGTATGTTTGGGGAAAGAAAATTCCAAGAGAGAAAATGGAGTTAACTTGTACTTTGATACCACTGTTAGGCCAGTTATAGCAGAATATGTAACTCTAGACTTATGTATTTTCATTAACGTGAAACTAAAAAAATATGCAAGAAATGATTGTTGGTCTTTCCTGACAGGTGACTCTTCCTATCACCTACGACTCTTCATATTTACAATTTATGTTATAAGTAATGCAATCACAAGGATTACGTGTCAATAAAAATTAACCCTTTGTAGCTTGTGTAAAAGATATACCACCACATAAACATCACTATGATGTACCACTCTTGTTTATCTTGATTTTATTTAAGATTCCATAAATTAAGACATTCTAAAAGTTTTCATCTTGTTTTGGCTAAAATATGGGAAGTTCATATCCATGTTATAGAGTAGAATAATACTATGAGAATGTTAGACTCTTCTCTTTATGGGATGGTTTTATTTCCCATGAGAAAATAGATGATGGCTTCTTTTTATGATCCATGTGGTTATTTAGGGATATTTTAAAATGGTATTGATATTGGTAATTTTGGGGCTATGATTTATTGGTGTATTTTTTAGGGTTTCCCATGAGTATTTCGAGTAGTTATGTCGAACACTTAGACCTGACTCAATGTGTTAATGTTAGTTCCAACACATTAAAGAAGAGCCAAAATGAAGTGCTAAGAAATAATTTTTGATCTCACATAGGCTCCCCTTTTATGGAAAAGTACAATGTTCCCTCTTATGCCTAATCATTATAGGGTTAGTGTTCTTGCATTCTAGGGTTTTTACTTTTTTTTTTTTTTGGTAATATTATAAATAATAAAATCTAGTTTCATACTCTTATTATCGCATTTTTTTGTGAATAAAATAGCTATCACATATATTTTGAGAGATAAAATACCACTATTATAGACATTCTATATTACTATGTATATTATAGTATTTTCCATTGTTTGATTTTTAAATGGAATTTGGTTTCACAACTATACTCTATTTTCAACAGTGTGGTTGTGTTCTCTCTTCAAAATTGCATGTTCTTTAAGTTCATTCTCAATTTAGTCCTAATCAATGGTATTAGATAAGTCTACTATTTATTATTTTTCCCTGCATACCCCAATGAGGTTAGGTTACAAAGAGTTGGGCTTCAAACTAATCCAACCTATTTAATACTTCCCTCACAAACCCAAGTAGTCTCCCATATCAAACAAAGAGAAATAAAATGGAGAAGGAGGTCCTATCAATGTAAGTTTTAAACCTGCGAAGTAAATCAATGCATATAGATTCTTAAGCAAAATAGAAATTAATCAATGACTCCTACACAAAGTACACAAAGATTTTATACCAGAAACCCTCTACTGGGAAAACCTTTCTTATATTCATTATATCGAATTTCACCATTCAACATACAATATATACAATGTTTTTAGGTATTCTGTAGATACCAAAACCCTAATCCCTTAATCCCGGATTAATTTAAAAATCCGCTAAAAATAGCAAAAACCGCCCAAAAAGAATTTTTAGGGCGCTGCCCCGAACCCCGTCGGCCCTGGGCTACTGCCCGTTGCCGAATGCTACGCATAACTAGCGGGGGGCATACCTGCCCCCCCCTGGGACCCCCCTAGGAAAGCGCATGACACACACAACAGAGATCTAGTGGTTGGGATCATCAGACACAGTTGTCGTATCTAACACGCCCACACACACACATGCAAAGAATATAACACATACCCAACATTCAATATGTTACTCCAAGAATCCCTTGAGTGAAAAAGGAACAAGACAATGCGCCATCTCACCTAGATCCTTCAACATATAACAACAATAATGGAGTCCTTTAATAATTATTGATTTTGGAGGAAGAACACCCTTCAAGGTACATGTTAATTTTGATATCCCTCTATTTGAATAAAACATATATTTATAAGTGTTAAATAGATGGTTAAATATGATAGAAGGATATAACTCTTTTCACAATTTTTCCAATAGCGATAAAATTAATTTTCACTCCTACAAGTCATTTCCCACATCTAATATTGGTGGGATACTTCTTGTGTACAACATGTTGGAGATGATTCTGAATTTTATTCTAAAAAATCAACATAGGGGCATTTTATAGATTCCCTCAAGGAGTTTTTCAATGTTGGAAATCATGAAGAAAAATACATTAGATGGAAAACATAGTGCCAAAGTAAAGACTAGGTTGTGTTGGAGTACACCAATGCATTTCATACCATGTGTACAAAACTAGGCATTTGATACTATGAGTGATGATTATTTCTAAAATACTATAATCGCCTACATAGATACATGTAGACTCAAATTGATTTTTTAGACATCTCTTCAATGGGAGTTTCTTACTATTATGTCATCAAGATTGAGAAAAAAAATTAAAATAAGGGTAAGAAAGAGTTTTGGGACCAAAATCAATGATAACAAAAGAAGGGTAAAGGACACCATAACTCTCTGAACAAAGGGTACAAAAAACATAACTATCCTCAATACAATCAATCAAATCCACATGCAAAGAAGAAGAATGGAAGGTCAAAGAAGGATATTGGAAAAAAGTGTGACCACCAAAAAATCCATTGACACAAAAAACATGAATTCGTGATAGGAGTTTATATTTTCCAAGTTGGAATATTTATACTATGTTTCATCTCCAAATATATAAAATTTCGTAGATAGGGGAAAACAAATAATTAACTTGGAACCTAGCATTACTATCATTACTACAAAGGTCCAACCAGAGGAACCCAAGGAACTTGAGGAAGGAAGACACCTCCTCAACTTAGAGATGTGGGTGAAGGGGGCACTTCTACAAGAGTATGGATATTCTAATATTTCTATAGTCCCAACAATACACCATTGATTCATTGAGTTGGACACATGACTTCTGTGTGATTCAATAGATTCACCAACGAGACATCAAACCCTTCAAAGGTAAATGACCATGATATTTTCGCTATAAAATGTTTTGGGGATAGATTTTTACCACAAAATTTTTGGGATCTTGAGGAGACATATCAAAGTGCCTGTGGTAAAAATGTTAGGTTCTAGTTTTCTATAATTTATGGGATATGGGCTATGCAAATTAGGGTTTCTGATTAATCCTAAAATTAGTATCAAATGATTCACCTTGAAATTTTTTCTATAATTTTTTCTTTGGGATGTTTCAAATATAATTTTTTTAGAGACTTAGGAGACATAGAAAAGTACTAGTGGTAACAATTTCAAGTTCTGGTTTGTTTTACTTTAAAAAAAATAGGTTGTGGAAATTAGGGTTTTGGACTAGTCTTGAAACTAGTCTCAAACATGTGTTCTTGGTAACACTATCATATATGAAGCTATAACAGTCCAAATTGAGTGCCACCATTTCCATTGGAAACAATACATACCATAGTATTTCATGTCCAAATTTAAAAAGTAGATCTAAAAAATAGGTGGGACATACACATTAGTTTTCTTGAAAAGGAAAAAAAAACAAGTTTTGGTATAGTTACCATAACTGTTTGTTGGCATATTTGAAGTTTGTCAAACCTGTGGTGTTGCATACAAGACATATTAGGCCACTATAGATAAAAAAATTGAAATGTATAGGGTTAAAATTTTTAGATACATTTGAGGAGAAACATTATCCAACAAGACAATATACAAATGTGGGTTTTTAAAGGTATGTTAACTTGAAATTAACATAACTTTTGATTGGAAGATATGCTTTTGATGACTCAAAAATTGTGATAAATAGAAAAAAGAGGAGTATAATTATTTTCTCATGTGGAAAAGGGTTCTACAAGAGTTTATACTCCTTCTAACCCTCCAAGGAACTGGCACGCGATGCCTGAAGAAAGTGAATACTTAGAAAACAAGGTATCCCAACTCAAGAACTAAGTTAATGAAATGAGTGGTAGTATGTTGAAATTGGTGGATTTCTCACATTAATGGGAAATAATTAAAAGGAAAATAGAGGATAAAATGGAAAATTTGATGGATCATAATATGGAATGATGAAAAATTCCATTGAAATCATGCTCTTATATGTGAAGTTTCATAGAAACATCTCACAAAGAATCTAGATAGTAGAAAAAACACATAAATTTTGCGAGAGAGAAAAGAGAAAGAGACAAGATTGAGAGAAAGAATGAAAAATAATTGTATTCACTAATAATATAATAGTAAAAATACACTTTATATACTCTACATGAGAAAACTAATGTGCCATAGTAGTTATCTAGAGAGATGTGAGCACTCACTAACATGCTCTGGAGTGAACTACCACCTAGTCCTAGTTAATTGGCCATGCAGACATCAGTTAATTAATTAATCATAAGTGAAATGTGGAGAGAATATAACATGGACATATGTGACACGTTCATGGTGATGATCCAAGGTAATTTCACCCTCATGGTGAGGATGTTTAGGTATGCATGCAACACTTGGAGATAATACCAAGGTTTCCATGCAAGACTCCACTTCACTAGTCTAAATGAGGTGTAACTGACTCAATATTGAATAACATTTGGTGCCCTCATCTAAGGGATAATATATATAACCATGGGTTCCCTAAACATAGACTCTTAAACCTAGGAAACTAAATACTAGGTGAGTGTGTAATATCTCCAACACACCCCCTGAATACTACTAGGGTATAAATGATGAATGGGTCCTGGAAATTGAGGATATGTTAGGTACCCATTGTATAATGCATCTAAGAATGAAACACTAAAAAATAGAGCAAAGAGGGAAAACCTCATGGGACCAACCCCCCCCAAAGTACAATGCATAAAAAATGAAGAAGGAAAGAAAGACAATTGCTAAGAAACAATATCCTTCACTCCAAGACGATCGCATAATAAGTGGAATTTCTAATCAGTAAATGTCTTTGTGAATATGTTTGTAGTCTTTTGATAGGATGGAAAGTACTACAAATTGATGATATTTTCATGTACCATATCTCTGATATAACTCATATGGATCTCGATGTTGTTATAGCCCTAAAATTCCCTACTCATGCATACATGGCCTTGGCCCTCTTACTTACATATTTTTCCAAAGCACTGTTGTGAATATCTTCTTAAAAAACCATTTTTTAGAAGAAGTACGTGCCCTGCACCACTAAACCCTGCGTACAAACACTTGTTGCACCACTAAATCCCACACGCATACGCTTGTTTCATACTAAACAACCCGGGTATACTTGCAAAATTTGCAAGGAATTCCTTAAAATTCAAAGGCTATTGGAAGTTTCCAAACTAATTAACGTGCTATAGCCCGTCACCAAATCGAATAAGAATCATTTTTTCATATAAAAGGAGGTGTTGGGGTCTCATTTCACATCTAAGCATAAGAACAGTGAAATTCTGCCCAATTTCACTTCCCCTCCTTGCCCAAGATTTTGCTACCTTTTGTGAGATATTGCCTTAGCATTCCCCCATCAACCCCTTCTTCCTCCATTCAATCCATTCCCTTCCTTGAGGTGATCATAATATTGAGAGAATAATTCCATTCAAGGTGCACTTGGAGCATGTTAAAGAGGAGCCCAGACGAGGTTCATGAAATGGTGGCCGACATAGATTGTAAGTTTCAGTCTTTGTATGATGAATAAAATAATCACATTTTCCTGTCCCAAATTATGATGTTTTGTGTACTTTAATTGATTTATACTTAGCATTTAATATCTAACCCTAACTCATGAATAGAATAGCATGATTGTAGTCCTTGTTTGCCTATATTTGGATGCAGGTCAACCTTGGGAGGAGGCGTGCAACCATTGGAACTATCAATCTTGAGGAGATCATCACTAGACGTGGGATCAAAGGTACATTTACTTGATCTCTTCTCTTATTGATTTATTTTTGTTTTTTTTGGTATGTTTGGGGTAGGGTAAAATATATTAACTTTTAGACAGTCATTCGCTCTGTCTACATCTTAAACCTTGGTGTAGTTAAAGGGGGGATTTTCCTGCTAGCAGATGGGTTTGGTTCATTGTCACTGCGCTGGGTCTCTGCAACACTTGAGAGTACTCTGATTGTCACACCAAATGACAGTTGAATGATGAAATTAGATGCCAATATTAGCGAGGAATTTCTAAATCCAAAGTTCCTAAATAGTGATTTTGACCTCTCCTCTGTACTCAACCTATGCTAATGATAAAACAATTGTTGATTTATTTTTTCTTGAATAATATATGGGACCATAACCCAAATTAATCATGTACCTAGAAGTGGACTTGTGATCCATGATATCAAAATCTCAATCATAATATATGAATCCCATGATATCCAATGCATAATATATTGCATAGTTGATCCCATAATTGGTGGTTCCCTGAACATATCTGAGGATGTGCTTGGAAACCTTCCAGTGTACCTGATGTGGCTTTTCCATGTACCTAGAAAATAACCCTAATTCATATGAGATATATGATCGGGTGTGGTTAAGATATAGAATTCTCCCCACAAGTTGTCTATAAAAGGTGTTGTCCATCAATGGTTTATCCCAACCATCCTCAAGATGTGTCCTAGAGAAAATGGGTGTAGTTTATGAATTGTAGTCGGTCATGTGGAATCTAACCAATAGATCCATAAAATAATTAGTCTGATATAGATTGATTATTGAAGCATCCTAAATAATCTAGAGACCAAAAAAAAAGTGTAGTGGACCCATGTCGGTCATAGAAAACCAATCATGTAGAATGTATTTGACTACAACAATTGTTGAGGCTGAACTTATTGTGATTAGAAGGTCATCAACATATATAAATAATATCAACAAGGAGTCTGAGATTCTCAACATGTAGGTGTTCATATCTGATTTACATATAAAAAAATACCGAGAAAGAAAATAAGCATCCATATTTTCATACCATGCTCTAGGTGCCTTCTTGAGTACATAGAGTAAATTTTTCAATCAGCATATTAAGGATGATTTCTGTATGAACCCCTGTGGATAATCCATGTAATTATCCTCTAAGATATCCTCTTGAAGAAATGAATTCTTCATTTCCATCTAGTGAACTTCCCACGCCCTAGTTGTTGCAATGGAAAGGGCCAATCAGATGGAGTCCATATTTGTTATTGGAGAAAATATCTCATCATAGTCTATCCCATGGATTTTGTTATCACATGCTAATTTGTATTAATTTTTCCAAAACTTATTTTCCTTTTGATATCTTTCCACTCAGAGTTTAAAACATTTTCACCAACTTCGTCAAGTTCCCATAACCTAAATCCTTCACTCAACTAATCATCCAAATAATCATGTCCCCCATGTTAAGACCCAAGTCTACACCCTTGCCCCTTGTCTCTCTTTTCTGCATACCTTCCTAGAAATATTTCCTCTTAAAGTTGGTCAATTCCATCTCCCATTTGTTCAACGACTTGGTTTTCCTTATTGTCTTTCTTGAATAATTCTTTGCACAGAGTTTTTATGTTTTTCTTGGAGGGTAAACACATATCCTGATTTGGTTTGAATCTCTTTTCATCTTATTTTCCATTAATTGAGCTTAGGACAAGTCAATCGAGTATGTTGTATGCACAGGGAACAACCATGAGAAAAAACACAACATTCAGAGTAGTCCATTTTGGGCTTGAAATACAAGCAAGAAGACAGGTTCAATTTTCAAAGGTGGAGATCCCATGTACAGTTTGGATTAACAACTCTCACACATTCAAAATTTCAAAGTCTCGCAAGACTTAACGACCAAACAGAAGCGCCGAAGTGACAAGATACTGCCACGTCAACCGAGACCGTACCACTTTGAGAGTTTTCAATTTAGAGAAAACATAAACTCTCGAATGTCGAAGTCCTTAAGTCCCGAAATCTCAAAGTGACGAGAGACTGCTACGTCAATCGGGCCCGTCCCACTTCAGGAGTTTTCAATTCAGATAAAACATAAACTCTCGAATGCCAAAGCGTCGAAGTTTTGAAATGACATTAGGCCGCCATGTCACTATGGGCCCGTACTACTCTGGGAGAACTTCATGCTTCACAATCCAAAATTCTTGAAGCCCGAAGTGCCAAAGCACGTGGAAACCATTAGTTGAAACACAAGGCACACTCATCAACCATGACACGAGGCACTCATTTCTATTCATTTGGTTGTGTCATTCGCCCATTTCCATGTGACACGTGTCACCCTTTTTTCCATGACACGTCAACACAATGACGTCAGGTCACCACGTCAGATTAGGGAGATCATCCTTCAGGAGATATTCCTTCTCAGCATTCAAAGATTTCAGATGGAAAAATTGGTGCCATCTCTAAACTTGGTTAAAGGGATTCTGGAGTTGGCAGATAGATAAACTTCAACATGGAACTAAAATAGCAGGATTACCCAGATCACAAATTGCAACAAGATCAACAGACGAGAGGGATTGTGGAGGGAAAAGTTACACGGGGTTTAATTTTGAAGAACAGTCCCACCATTTAAATCATGGTTTTCTCTCTGGAGTACGTGGCATCACCAGGTGCATTATGGGATGAAGGGAGAGTTACCTCAAAACCACTTCTTCGCACCCCCGCAAAATAGAAAAGTATAAAAGGGCATTTTAGTCATTTATTTTATTGGATTATTATTTGAACATTGGACCGTTAGAACCTTGGTGCAACCACCGTCTTCCACCCACAACTCAACAGTACACCAACTACACGCCATTTCCGCTCATTTCCAAGTTTTTTCATCACAACCATGGATCTAATCATAACCTTGGTAGCAGAACAAGTGGCGAAGAAAGGGACCGAAATGTCAGGGATCCATAATATGGATCTTGAAACAATTTCTTTCTTATCACTATAATCGATTTCAAAATCGAAACGTTTCTTTCTTATCATTGTAACCGGTTTCAAACCAAAGAAACTCATATTGTATAAATATTAGGAGTTTCAAATGTATTAGGGGTTGGTAGAAGTGCAAGGGCACGATTTTAGATATTTGGAACTTGAATGTAATTTTTTGAAGCTGAATAGAATGCATTGTTGGCAGAGGGGAAGACCCAAGGTTCAACTCTAATAGCGCACTATCAAGCCCTAACTAGTGGCCCTTTCGGCAACACCTGCGAAGCAGATGTTGTCTCACCTGATGTAGCAACAGGGGGGTTGTAGGACACGGGTGTCTACAACCAGAGAAAATACAAGTGGATCCAAAACAATCACAATATATCACAGAGATCCCTTACAGTCTTACACCTATCTTCGCAAAGTTATTTTATACCTTCTATCTTTAATAGGAACAATCACAATGCATAACAGTATATCAGACAACAAATAACACAACATCAACCATAAAGAACAAAAAGATTTACGTGGTTCAACCTCTCCCTAGGGATACATCCACAGAACTACGTTTCTTGATATATTAGATGAAAACATACAGTTCTAGCTGCACACCTAGCTGCATATTTCTCTTTCTCTTGATCTGTCTATCTCCCCTCCCTTTGCACCCAACTGTAGGGTTGATCTTCGCACCCAATTGAATATCTTACAATGAAAGAGTACACAACACTTCGATCTCAATGTCGCTCTCAATACAACAATACAATCACCAACAATGAACAACCCTCTCAACTCTTCTAGACCTTTATTTATGCATTATGTGACTCTTAGACAACCTTATATCGAATTCTAGGTGTCAAAACCCTAGGTCCCCATGACCTGCGTTTTAAGGGTTTCACCAGCATGTCCTTCCTTCTTTTCCATGAGGTGATCCAAAGTATTTGTTGGTGTCTTATTCTTCTTGTTGATTTTTCCACGATCAAGATTCTTTGTTGCTTTATCTTCCTTTATATTCTCTTCCAACGGCTAGCTTTTCCTTTACTTCACTCCTTTTCCTGCTTCTTTGACCACTTCGAACCTTCCTCGGTTTGTGTGCTTCCTACGCAGTTCATAATTTGTCTTTCTTCCTCCTTAATCTTCACTTCCTTCCTTCATACCTAACCAAGGGCCAACAGGCCCCCAAAACTCACATGTGACTCATCCTGATTCACTGCAAGTTTGAACCTTCTGTATTACTTCGATTGGAGACTGCATGGAGCAGCCTGTGCTTTGTTCTTTTTCCCTCCCCATATTGTGTAGACTTTATTTTCTATGTACAGTACCTAGTTTCAACTGCACCTGGTACCTGGACCCTTCTTCCTTTTATTGTTACTGAGAGTTGTGGGGCAGTTGGTTGTCATAGTACAACTTCAATCGGCTCCCATTTACCAAACCTTCTTTCCATTATCCATTAAGGGTTTTCAACTTTGTAGATTCTCCTTCTGTAACATAGGCAACTTCGAATGGTCTGAGCCAATGTTTCCTAAAATTACTTGGATTCTTCATGAACTTATTGTCATATAATAGTACCAAATCTCCTTTCTTAAATGTTTTCTTCTTGATGTGTCTATCATGGTAAGACTTCTCTCGTTCTTTTTGTACCTACTGATGAAATCCTACAATGAACATATCTTCCTCTAGTTCTAACAACTGCACAAGCTTGTCTTGAAAAATGATAGTGTCATCCATACCTATAAAGGCTATGATTCTTAAACTAGGCACCAAGCATTCCATAGGTACCACTTTTTCCAAGCCATAAACTAACTTAAATGGGGTCTGCATTGTCAACTTTTTGCAAGCGGTTCTATAAGCTCATAATATTGTTGGAATTCTTAAATCTCAATCATCTCTGTTAACACTGCAAATCTTAGTTAGCATTGTCTCCAAGATCTTATTTAAGGCTTCTACTATGCCATTCGCCTGTGGATGGTATGGAGTGCTCTTCTGATGATGAACTTCAAATTCCTGAATCAAGGCTTCAATAGTTTTGTTGATGAAGTGTGTGCCTTGGTCACTTATAAGGATCTATTGGCATCCAAATATGGTTATGATATCCTCAAAGATGAACTTCGTAGCTTTGGCTGCACTACAGTCCTTAACTGCTCTGGATTTTTCCCATCTAGGCAAATACTCTATAGCAATAATGATATATCGAGCTCTTGTGCACTTCCCTAGTGGGTTAATAGGTCCCACAAAGTTAATATCCCATTTCTCAAATTCTTTCAAAGTTAACTGAGATTCTAAAGGCATCTCATCCCTTCTGGAAGG
>SNQJ01S0028578.1:61981-85349 GCA_010110895.2 Picea sitchensis | reverse complement strand
TGGAGCAATTCAGTTTGGTTCTGACAATTTTTAACTTTGCAAACACAATGTGCATTCAACCGAAATTTGTTAGGCTATTAGTCCTTAACAAATTCCACAGTATTCATAAACCAATATGATTCAAATAAAACTTTCAAATTCCATTTTCTTTCTGAGCTCTGCTCTTTTTTGCAATAATTTTCGGGCACTAGCCCCTTTCTCTTAGCACCCAACCCATGTGACCACGGGTTGTGTCCAAGCGCTAGGTCGATAGGAGCTTATTCGGGGCTTCGGACCTCTGGCTTGAGAAGTTTTCAAATCATATCACAACAAATCTCTTGGAGTTTTGGATTGACGAACTCGCGAAGTACCTTAGAACTTCGGAGGATTTCACATCCGCGTACCCCCAACACCCCGAACCATTAATCTCTAAACACTTTCATGTCCCCTTTGGCGACGTTATTATTTCATGTCACTTTGGTGTTACGAAACTTCGGAAGGTTCTTCCTTTTGTTCCTTATGAACCATTCTTCCAAAGTGTCAAGTCTCCGGACTTCACAACTGGTGCCATGCATCCCCTAGACCCATGGTTTTCGTACTTGAACTAAGATACTGAATAGTCACATCACTTAATGCCTTCCAAATTGCAGGGCATGCAACCGTGGTTTGGAGTAACCCGCCTTTCGTCCTGCAATTTTTTTGACGCTGACACGTAACCCCCCCAGATAAAACTGTGGTTTGGATTGTTGGACCGCCCTAAGAAATTAACTCCCATTCAATTTGGGTCCTCGCAATGCCTCCTGGAGGTCGATCTTGATGTATTGTGATCAACGCCAGTGTGGGCCCGCCGAACTTTAACTATTTTATGCAACCTCAAGGCCCACATAGTACAAGTGTCAACATTCCAGGTGGGGGTACGTGGAAGGTATAGGAGAGGCCCACGTCACTTCCACGTGACGTCATCATGAATCACTACTTTGGCTCTTCGGGGCTTCAGAGCTTCAGGCTTCGAGAGTTCTCTCCTCAGCATACACTAATTATCTTAAACGATTTCACCCGAAGTCCACAGATTTCTGCCACATATCCTCTCTCTCGGATCGGCGAAATAGACAGACTTCGTTACTCTGCGGATTTCCAAAGGATCTCATGGCTAACCGCATCACAACCTTGAGAGTTTCTCCCCCTTTGAATATTTGTTCCTGCTATCTCTCCTGAGCTTCGTTTCTCGAACCCATTTCTCCTTAGAGGGTTGCTTCGACACTTAGTCTACTTTCGAATCTGTGCAGTCCTTGCAACAAATCTTCGCGTCCCTTCATGAGAAAACTAAATATATTTTTCCTGATATTTTTGTGTCAAAGACTCTGTCAACACACTCCTTGCACCCAGAGACGCTCCAAACCTCAAATTTTGTCCCTTTTGACAACAATTCACTCTGAAATCTTTGTCTCGTTAACTGTTAACATGGCCCATCGAGGCTCACTGTCGAAACCATGCATTTGATACCAATTTGTAACGTCCCCGACCATCGACCCCTGCCTGGTAACGCTACTCAAACAACCTTAACCTTGCCTTTACTGCTCTAATATCATTTCTGTGACATTCTTGGCCTTAAACAGTAGGCCATGCCATGCCATTGAGTAACTTTGTAGAAATAATCACATATAAAACTTAACCAGAAGATAGAGATAACATCTAGTATTCACACTTATAAATATATATCTATCTAATGCAATTAAACATACATCAATACTCTACTCATACACATGTTCATGTGGAAGCAACATTTAACACATACATGCAACATATATATATACAGGAATTACTCATTAATTATAATGCAAATACAAATACATAGCATACAACGAACACAAAATTGGTACTTAGATTTTAATATATGATCGCTAACTGCGTGCAGACCTTCCACGAACCTCCCAGCCTTAGACTACGCTACTCATCATGCTCAGCAATGGGTCACCCCCGAGCTGGGACTAAACTCCACCGGGCAAGGGAATTCTAGGCCTGGAAAGGATAGCAAGGAAGTTGCACAGAACAATAGGAAGGATATTTTATCGCATGAGCCACTTACACTCACAACCCACAAACCCTCATTCCCCACACCCCTGTTCCACCCCAGGAGGGTAAACCTTCACTAATACAATCCATCGACTACTACACCTCCCTTACCTTGGGCTTCAACAACATGCTGGACCAGAAGTCTCAGAGTACTATAGCTACTACGAGACTCCCTTCCAAGAGAACTCACTTCTCAACAAACTCTCTCACCTGGGAGAGTTTCTCACAGGCATGACAACCTGCTTCTTCAATTCAACTCCTAAACAACAAGCAATAACATTCAGCTACACACAGGTGACGACAACAACAAAAAATGGGTATGGACATTGAAAATGGAAACAACCAAACGCTAAGACACATCACGGCTCAGGTGAGTACAATTGTGTTGGGATTCTTAGGAGATACACGGGATAACTCAAGTACGACTGGAGGATTCCAAAGGTGCTTACTAGATACAAAGGTGATGACGATGGATAATTGGTTCAATGCATGAATCCTTGGTCAATCGGAAGGTGACAAACTTGTAGAGAAACGTAATGGTCGTGAGGAAAAAAATCAAAACTAGTCTAGACGCAAGAATGGGAAGCAATTTTAGAGTGGGAAGCGAACCCCCAATGAGTTGGCTTCCTCAGCTATAAACTACATGCACCCAGGTTGACATGTGTCTTCCTGAAGCCGCATGAGTTCCACTTAGCACACGTTCCCTTTCTCCCATGAACTTAGGACAACATGGCTTAAGTCAAGCATAGCCTTTCTAAAATAATAATAAAATATTATTCCCTTAGAGGTAAACCCTTCTAGCTTATCCCCTAGGCCTAGACACTTAGCCCCCCTCCCTTACCCTACCTAGTGGAGATTAGTCCCCCATAACGCTTCTTCGTGGTCGATCTACATGCAACAGTGCAATTTTATTAATGATGCGAGTACTTACATATACAAAATCAGACTCATTGGCCTTAGCATCTCGCTCACTAGCCTAATAAACACATAAGTCTCTCATCTTATAACCACCCGGCTCACCAGCCTATAAACATAATTACAATTCAATAGGGGCTCGACCTTGGGGTGTTACAGTATGGAACATTCTGTCTCCATCAATAACATGTCTAATAAACCGATGCACTTGTCCAAATCTCATGAATCATAACCACATACCAAATAACTGCAACCACTATAGGTGATACTTGTGCTTCTGTATTTGAAGCACCCATTTCCATGCTCTTCACCTGGTTTTTCTATGTGTTTACTGAAAACACCAACTTCATGTGAAATGATGACCATTTCTCCATCGCAATCATCAAACTTACTACTAGCATATAATACTCGAGACATATAACCCTTTTCTTCTTCACCAATTAGGACATAAACGTGAAGAGATTTACACTGGAAAGCAAAGGGATTTTACCGGTTTCACATTATTCATACTGAATTTCCTGAGTATATTCACCACATACCTCTATTGTGATAACCAAGCTTACCATATTTCTTGTCTCTGTGTATTTCCATGCCCAAGATTTATTTTGCTGCTCCAAGATCCTTCATAACAACGTCCTAACCAACTGAGCCAACCTGTTGATCTCAAGCATGCTTGTGCTAACATATAACACCAAGATAATGAATATACCATAAACACAATTGTTATACTCATTTATTCTAAAATTTGGCTCACCATGAAGGAATCAAACATCTTGTACCATTTCCTAGCATGCTTCAGGCCATACAATGATTTTTGAGTTTGCAAACAAATCTTCTATTGCAATTCTGAACTAACCATTCTGGTTGTTCCATATACATCCCCTTATCCAAAAAACTCCATGTAAAATAGCTTTAACATATAGATGTACTATCAAAACCAGTGATAACACAACATGGATAGAAACAAACTTTTAAAAATTGGTGAGAAACTTTCATGGAAATCAATACCTTCCAAATACCCTTCTTCTACTATTCATGCTTTGAACCTTTCATATTTTACTATGTTTGATTTTATAAAAGGAAATACATCAAACACTGCATCTCTGTTCATCATGATTTTGTGGGTAGTAGGATCCCATAGTCTGCACCCCTTAACATCATCACCATATCAAAGATCTACCTGTTTAATCTGGGTCCTACTTAGAAAGATGATAAAAAACCATAAGCATCACAACTGAATAATTTCACATTTGAGTAATTACTAGATGACATGTTCATACCTCTTCTTGAATATTACTGTCTTTTGAAACCGATGGTGACTAAGTTACCAGATAGCACAACTCCTTCTGTCCACAACTATTATTGCAACTTGGCATTACTGAACATGCCTATTCGATCCGAACTTCTTTGCAATACTTTCCAAGTTCCATGGATATGAACGTACCGTCATCATATATTCTCAAACACTTGATTGACAAGCCAACACATCAACATTTCTATAGACTCACCTTTCTAAACTTGACACACTGCTCCACCTCGAACTTCACATTCGAACAACCTTGACCAAATAAATCCGGTCGTACCAGCCAAGTAAGGTTTCACTGCTTACCTCTAGGCCCATTTACAATGGAGTTCACCAAGCCTTTTATAGGCTTCATTACATGCAATCCATGGACACAATACCACGGGATACCCAAAACACATGGACCCAAAAAACCACCTTCTTTGACCTAAAAAAATATTTAACTTATTAACTCTTTCACCGAGTTAAGGCTAACTCAACATACATGCCCCCCCACATATTCAATCTACCTAAATCTATGTCTAGAATTTTCATAGATGACATGATAAACTAGGGGTACGACCCAATCTATGTCTAGAATTTTCATAGATGACATGATAAACTAGGGGTACCTAATGCCTATCTCAGTCTTATAGACATATGCCCATTTACATGGAGAGAAAACTTCATCAACCATTCATGTAGCTGAATTTGCTTGTTTGTGGAGCCCTCTTTGGATGTTTGTTGTCTTTATTGTGCTTCTAGCATGGGAGCGAGGATCTTGAGGTATCACTCCTCTCACAACGATTGACCAAAAAGTAATGCCCTTGCTTTGTCCTCAACACGCTCTTTCTCTTCAGCACGTAGGGACGAGCTCTTCCAACATGTTCGTCTCTACCTTAGTTCACGTAGATCCGTTCAACTTGGCTCAACTCATCTACTCTGATATTCGTATATTCCATTCTCTTCTTTTCTCCTTTGCTCTCTTCTCCAACTCTAAGCTTTGATACCACTTGTTAAAAGTGTAATAAAAAATAGCATAAAACTGAGAACAACAAACCAAACACAACACAACAACAATCACACAATTGACGTAGTGATTTATAGAGTGATTTACGTGGAAAACCAAAGTTATTTAAAAACCACGAGCAATGATAATCGATATTCTTTATTCAAGGGAGAATTACAATTGCCAACCTGTGCATACAACCTCTCCTCTCCTCTCATACACACAACACCCCAGTATTGCATTGTCACACACTCACTACACATTGCTCACACAATGCACTCACATTCTACTCACACCTCTATGGGTATGTTTGAAACAACCACGTGAAGAGCAATGATAACCAATCACATCATCAAGCATTTGCTGCTGGAGGATTAGCAAATTCTGAGCCTAAGGAAGTCTTGATGTTGTTCAAATCTACGTCGAATTCCTCCTTGATGAGGACTTTACCATCCCCTTTGATAGAAGGACCATATGTATAGAGAAATAGCATGATGCAAAGCATACAAGGCCGAAAGTGAGAGAGAGGGTGTAGAAGCAAGTGGAATCGAATCAGTCTCGGTAAAGAAGCATTGAGGGGAAGCAACTGGCTCTACCTTCCTTTGCCTCTCTTCCTTCCGGGTAAACTGATGGTGTAATCTACTAGATTGGGTAAGGCTAGTGGCTCTATCTCTCTGTTGGTTAACCTGCCATTTCAAATCAGACAAGTCTACACATATTTCTCAGCATGGAGAGAAAAAGAGAACCACCTAAGGTTACAGCATGTGGGAAGACAAAGAGACCACCTTTTTTCTGCACCTCATGCACCTCATACATAGTGCATTGTTCATACATAGTGCATTGTTGATCTCATAGATAATAGTGGATATAAATAAGGAGACAAAGAGGTGGAGAGTTCTGCACAGATTTGGAAGACAGATTAGCAATAGAAAGCACATTGAAGGATGCTAAAAATGAACTCAGGAGTTCACAAAACCCCGGTAATTACTAATTGGTAAGAGTTCTTACATAGTCGAGATCACACATCTGCTAAATAGACAACAATGCACATATTTCCAGTCTATCTTTGAAATTTATCATCAAAAGTTGTTTGCTATGAAGGTGTGTGCATTTAATTACCTTGCATGGGTATGGAATTTCTGAATGAATGTTCTTTGATAATTTCCACAGATTGTACTTTAATCCCCTTCATTTCCTTCACACAGGATACGCATTTATATCATTTGCTTCATACTTGATACACAATTATATCAGAGTGCCTCCACAATCAATAGCGGTTATTGTAATGCATTTCTCTTAGAAGAATAATAAGTGAATGAGAAGAATTGTTCGATGTTGCTACATTTACCTGTAATGAATTTCACGTTGGGCTGGAAGATGTATGTTGTTTTTCTAGGAATTTCAGATCAGGTGAGGTTCACCCACTCACAATTTCCTGAAACCGACGACTTATTAAAAGCCTAAATGTCGATCACTACACTAAGCGATAATCTTTCTCAGAGGGGCTTTATATTTGTTCAACTTTACAAAACAATCAAAGAAAAACACCTACTCTTTAAGACTCACCGCAACCCTTTCCAAACATCAAGACAATGAGGGGGGATTGGTGTTGAGCGTAGGGTTGCCCCTCAAGGTAACTCGAGCGAGCCCCCAAACGAGTGCAAGGCTGAGATGGCAAGTCATACGTTAGACATCAGGCGGTTGATACAGGAGGAGCTGTAGTGTAGTGTAGTTCTTACTCTAGGTAGGTTAGTAACTAGTCTCACTCGTGACCTTACCTGATCCTTAGATTCCAGACCTTCTGAACTGTTGGTGAATAGGATACTCAGGTTATGCGAGTAACAGCGAAGGTTATGCATTATGCTTCTAGGAGTTCAGCGAAAGTCGAGGAGCTCAGCTTACACCCTCCCAGCGATGGATAGATGACTTGATTTCCCGCTCACAATTTCCCTCATAGGGTTCAGTGGCCTGGGGACACTATGAGTGGTATCAATTCACAGGTATATCCATGGTGAAGCGTAAGCATATCAAGAAGCAGAAAGTGCTCTCAGCCGACGCCCTGAACACGGTGAAGACGAACAGCAAAGGCGGTGAGCTCGAAAGAAGAAGCACAGGAGTTAATTGAATAGCTGCAGGTGGTGTAGAGATGCCATGGTGGTGAGCTCGGAAGCCGAAGCATAGGAGTAATTGTAATTGATCTCAAACTCTGTGAAAACTCAAATGATAGCCAAATTAATTGACGAGCGCTCTCACTCGACGACCCCGAAGACGGTGAAGAGGAAGAGCAGAGGCGGTGAGCTCGAAAGACGAATAACTGCGGGCGGTGTAGAGGTGCCACGGTGGTGAGCTCGGAAGATTTAAGCAGAGGAGCTGTGAAAAATTTAAATGCACGACAATGTTACCAACTTCCCAGCATTACGTCGCACGTCGGTGGCTCTAGCAATAAGAATATAAAAATAAAAACAAACAGTTAGACAAAGCTTTCCAAAATTACTTTCACTCTAAGTTAGATTTTTTATTAAAATTACATAAAATTACACATTTACCTGAAAAAATAAATACTTAAATATAAGTAATTAAAAAATATATTTTTGGAACTTTTTTATAAGTCACATATGAAATTGGTTAACTGCAAACTAATATGCAATAAACAACGATATCACTGCCATATACATGCTTTGGAAGCTATAATAATGGAACGATGCCACTTCTATTTCTCACAAGCTTTGTAATTTTGAAAACATGAAACATATTTTGCACTCCTCACAACCTTTGTAATTTTGAAACCAATGAGACATATCCCTTTTATTTTCATAACTTTTGCATTGCAAGAATATATGTTATGTCTAACATATCATTAACATGAACTCATTTTGGTTGATTTGACATATCATTAACACTAGCACAGCTTGCTAATTCACATGGGTCGAGAATGCTGAAAGGTATTGGTTGAGAACGTCGAAAGATATTCACGTTTGAAAATGAAATGTTTGGTGGGTTGGCCAGCTATAGAATATGAAACGCGCGGACAATATCCAAGCTCGAAAATGAAATGCTTCCTATGGGTTGGTCAAAGATCTATGAAACTCACTGACAACTCAGATGAAGTTGAAGTAGTGCAGACAATAATCCAAACGCGGGCAATTATATGGTGTTGTCAAAGGATTTAATATGATTAGTAAATGTTAAAAAGTAAACAAAGTTAAGGGATGCATCTAAAATATGCCATGCCGTGGTTTCAATTGTTAGCCATCATTAGAAAAAATATACCATGCCAACGTCTTTAATTGTTAGCCATCGACTAAAATTTTAGATTAAAAGATCATTGATCATGCCCATTGCCAATAAGTATAAGTCGTTCGACATAATTAACTCAATCAAGTTGATTTTGTGTCTTTTTTTAAGAAATGGACAAAGGAAAATACAAAGGAACAATTTTATAAACATGGTGACAACATTCATGATAGGTATGAGAGTTATGTAATGATTCGTCACCTAAAATGTAGAATTGAACGCGATTATATATATATATATATATATATATAAAAGAGGTATGTCATGATTCGTCACCTAAGATGTAGAATTGAACGCGATATATATATATATATATATATATATATATATAAAATTAAATTTGTAAAAGTTATTATTAATCTTTTCGAATTATTATAAAACTGTAAAGGCATCTTATCAGTGTTATCAAAATATTACTTGTAGGTCCCCAATGATAATAAAACCATTTGTAAACTATATATGACGTCTCGAGGATACCTTTTGCATGAATGACAAAAAGTGGCCTATTTGTGTGCATCCTATTCGATCTTTTAATTATCAGGAAAAAAAAAGATATAGCCACACATTAAAATCGCCACTAGTACTTTGATTGAAGCTATCATTTACGTCAAAGCTACTAACTCGGTACGCAAGTTGGCTAAATAAAAAATGTTGTCAAAGCTACTAACTCGGTACCCACTTTGGCTAAATAAAAAATGTTCAGAGGAGTCATCAATCACTTTATATTGAGGCTATGAAATCAAGTTGACTAAATAAATATGTTATAGAGGAGTATAAGTGTTATTAAATTCATGATAGCATAAATATTTTTTATTTTGTTTTGTTATTTTGGCAACCAATAAATAGGTTGACTAAATAAAAATGTTATAACAGCATAAATATTTTATTATTTTATTATTTTGGTGAATTTGTTGTTTTCATCATTTAAATTGTATTTTTGAATACATAAATAACAGAATAATCTTAAACATCTTATTCTATTTGAATTGTACAATTACAATAATTTATATTTATAAATCTAACAATTCTTTTAAATTTTCACTAAATTTTGACAAAAACTAAAAAAATTATTCTTAGAAAAGATTAAAAAAAAACATATTTAGAATACTCTTTAAATTAACTCACATACATATGAAAAAGGCTATTCATCCCACTTGTTTATCATCCCACTTATTTATTATTGGTTTTATCTTAAGTGGTGTTTGGTTATTCTATTGCCTTCACCATTACGTCCTCATCAAACTACAAAAAAATAATACTACTATCATTTAATATATTTTGTATTGGAATTGATAAAGATATTTATAGGTATTCATTGATGAACGAGAGTTGTATTATGAAGATTTTTTTTTCAGATGTTATCAAGGTTGATAGTGAAAACAAGTATAGATAATATTTAAGGAACATAGTTACTAACTGATGAATTTTTGTGAGTTTGTTTTTAAAGGTTGTATTTAGTGGTTACTTTTATTTTTATTTAAAGTGGTGTTACTAGTAGCACTTTTTTTTTTTTTTTTTTTTTTTTATCAACATTTAAATAAAAAAGTGGTGCTATGATCAAATGGTTGCTAAAAAAATCTTTAAAATCAACCTCAAAAAAAGTTGTACCAACCATTCTGGACAGGGGTGATAGTGTAGACCAGGTTTCAAATGGAAAGGACCGGAGACGGCCAACGTGGCATCAGCCACGTGACAGGTTTGTGTCCCTCCCTACCTCCCACTCTTTCCATGAATTTAGCCGAGTTCATTGCTACCGGAGCACCATTAATCCTAGTGCGCTCTGCTCTGGCATTTTGTCCCCTCGATGGATCAACGTGATGGATTCTCCTTTACTCTGCTCGTGTGTGTCCTCCTCCACCAATGGTATTTGCATCATGAATCTCACCAGTCTCGCTCGCAACTCTATTCGATTCTAGCCAAGTCCTCCAACAATCTGCGCTCTCCCCTGTTGCTCCTTGGATTCCTTATCTTTCTTCCTATGCTTTCTAGGCCTCACCGTGCCTCAGTCTTGCCAATACAACAAGGGAAATCCAAACGTGGATTAGCTTGGCATCCAAATCGATCATGTTTGGAAATATTACCCTTGCCTTCCCCTGCACCCTCTCATAGTTCACCACCCTCCTCGCCAACCTCCTCAGAGCAATCTTCCCATAGCCTCAACTACTCTTCCGCCTTCTCCTCGGCCTCTATGCATGTACATGATCGTTGGTTCATTCTCTAGGAAACTCTGCTAGGTTTCAACTAGAGTCCATTTCTGCACTTGGTGTCCACTTCAACCAACTCAGCTGCTCTCCCAATTCTCCCGAATTCTAGCACTGAGCCTTCATCAGCCATTCATTCCCATTCCAAGCCCTGGGTGAAGGGTTTGATAGCCATGGATATCACATGAGCACTCTCACCTCGCCAAGACTGCGGCCACCGTGATAAAATTACAAGAGGGCCTTGGAATTATGCAAGGCCTGGTATTCAAAGTATGTAAGGAAGTGGATGACCTGCATTTTTGTTTGGAGGTCTTGGATAGGCAGGGGACACAAATCCTTCAAATTCTTTCAGCCTTGCATGAATCGTGCCACCCATCACATGTAGAACCACATGCATAAGGGAATGAGCAGCTGATCTTGGTACCCGTTGCGCAAAGGAATCTGGAGGAGGAAACAACACTAAACATGGCTCCAATGCTCAAGTCCACCTCCTTGGACGTGGTGCCACGCTACAAGCCCACAACTTGAACTGCACATGTGTTTCTCTGCATGGTTTGTTGGATGTTTAGATTACATTTTTCCACTTGTCTCTTTTAGTTATATTCTGTCTGGTTTGTCTTATGTTAGTCTTAGCGGAAATAAGATTTTGAGTAAATTTGTTTCACCCATGGGGAGATTTTACTCCAGGTGTTAGACGATGTATTATAACTAGTATTTTGATACATTAGTTCCATACCTGGGAGGCTGGATGAATTGGTTTCCCATCAGGGTAATTCAGTTACTACAAGCCATTAAACTCAAGGATTTAACTTTTGACTTGAAAGGTTTTTATAGAATTCATTTTACAAAGAAAAAAAAAAGTTTCACCAACTACTTAAACCATTTTTTTTTCAAAGTTAAAAGTACAACTTATTTGAAACCTCTAGACTTAACAAATTGTAGCATTGCAACCACAATTTTATGATCAACCCCCAAATCAAAAAGAGGTTCTCATAGTAGCAACCCTCCATTTTTGGGGATAAAATTGCAAGTTTATTGTAATTGTGTCCTTGAAAATTGATACCATTGAACTGGAATCTTAAGACCAATCCCCAAATAAGAAGATGTGCTATTAGTAACATCATTTTGGTTTAAAATTGCAACATTTTTTTTTTTTTTTTTTTTATATTAAATAAAACAAATGCAAAAAATAAAATAAAGAAAGAGAAAAAGAAAAAACACCAAAAGTAAAACAAAAAATAGTTTTATTTATTTTTTATAAATAACATTTTAAATTAAAAACAATAAAAAAATATAACTAAGAAAAATAAAGAAAGAGATATATATATATATATATATATATATATATATATATATATGCCATAGGTATAGTATATATATATATATATATATATATATATATATATATATATGATAAAAAATAAAAAAATATACATCTACCCACCTTCCCCTAAAAATGAAAAAAACATTACATTAAAAATCAAAACAAAAAAATCAAATATTAAATCTGAACGTAGCTTTATACCTGTGGTGAATTTGAATGGTGAAGGGTTTATACTCTACGATAAATCTAAACAAAGGTTTATACATGTAGTGAATTTGAACAAATATTTATAATCTACAGAAAATGTGAATGGTTTATACTCTCTAGTGAATTTGAACGTGTATTGTTACAAAGGTATACCTACAATGAATTTGAATAGAACAAAGAGGATGTTTATACCTACGATAAATTTGAACAATGGTTTAGTTCATATATTAGGTGCCTTAGTTCCTTCTCTTACTTGTTTTCTCTAATTTTCAATATGAACACTTCACCACATATTCCAAAATGTCAACTTGGCAAGGGGAGGCCAAAGAAAGTCACCCTAGAGAGTCTTTACAAACATATATAATCATTTGAAAAAGGAGAGTAGATAGAGAAGAAAAAATCCAAACAGAGTTAGAGGCAATGCTTGATAACAAATTTAGAATGTTAGAATACAAGATTCAAACAGATATATAGAATAAAATATTATGGTTTGAGACTCAGTTGTAGAAAATGGAGGCTAGTGTTGGACATAGTCGTATGATATTTTCATTGATATCAAGAGGCTGCATAAGAATCCAGTATAAACCCAAAGATCAGAAGGAAAAACGTTAATCGAAGCTCAGAAGAGATGACACATTTGAAATAACATAGGAGACAACGTTCTCTGAGTAAAGAAATCATTTTGTAAATGATCGAGTTATAGGAAATAACTTCAGATGGTTTCCCAACCGTTAGATCCAGATTTGATCTAGAATTAAGTGTTGGCCACTTCGACAAAAAGGAGTCTGAAACATGTAAGTTTACTCGAAGGCCAAAGACCTGAAGTCGCGAACTCACGTCGACCATCGGATTAGAGGAAGAATAGGAAATCCTATCAACCGTTGATCTGGAGTGAAAATACTGAAAACTATTAGATCGCGCTAAGGAAGAAGTTGCTCAACTTCGACCTTGACTTACTACAATAATAAGAAGCTCAGATAAACCAATAAATATTGAACTCTGTAGCCCCGGAGTTAACATAAGTCGTTGATCAAGACAATACAATATCTACGGTTATAGATCTATTCGGCACTTCGACAATGATCGAAGGATGGTATAAAAGTGCCAAAATTTGCGAATCCATGAAGTACTGAAACCACGAAGTGTAAATCCATAATCCATGAGGGATACATGTGGTAGAAGACATATATGACACGCGGCCCAATCAGCTAGTGACAAGTTTCAAGGTATAGTTGGCACATTAGGTATACAAAATTCAAGAATCAAGGTGACACGTGGAAGCCAATCAATCAGTTCCACATCAACAGGACCTTAGCAAGCCACATCACTACGAGACTATATCCTTCCAAGATATCCAGCTTCTCCTACCAGCTAAAATATTCGAAGCGTCGAAGGCCGAGTCACTAAGTAAATCTAACCGTTGATCTACTTCGGGAGTGTTCTCGATAATTGATCAAGCATAGTGGAAGGATAGCGTAAGAGGAGGTGTTAACCGAAAACAAGAGATCATCGCCATTCTATGGCTTATTCACTAGGTAAACCTTAGGAGCAATTTCTCTACTCTAGATTCCTAGAGCCACGAATAGCTGAAGTCCCAGAGTGAACGAGAACCGTTCATCTCAACTCTTGATTAAGTCCCGACCGTTGATTTGTTTGAAGCCTCTATATAAGCCATGATCGTTCATATAACGGAAGATTAAATATTGACCATCTAATCTACTAATGAATATAGTATATATAGTATACACACTTTGGTGAAATGTACTCCAGGAGGATTGAATGATTGCAAGGGTCGGAAGTCCCGAATGACGAAGTACCAGAGAACCTATTTCCAACAACCATCACATGATAAGTTAAAGAATATAAAGGAGATAGAAGTAAATAAGACCTCAAATGTTTGAATACGGTCCCATGTAGAAGAATATGGGCGAAAGAAGAAAGTGCTAATAAAATAATGGTGGATAAGATCGTGGTTTCAAGCTTGTGGTCACACAAATTTTTGTTGAAGTGAGCGCCTATTGATTAAGACTCGAATTCACAACGATTCAGGATCTATAGACTAATGAACCGATACAGAGTCATGATTAAAGAAGAGTTAAATCATGAGAATTATCAATAAAGAATAATATTATTTAAAGTTTAATATTATCACTTAAATGAAGGGTTGCAATGGTTCAAATTTGAAATAAAGGGACACAATGCTTCAAAACTCACACTAGTTGGAAGACTATATAAAAAATAAAGAATGGTGAGAAGAAGGTGTCTTTGTAGTCTAGATCAGAAGATCAAAATCATAAGTAGAGTCCAAGAAGGAAAGATGAAGATAGTTATGTAGTGAAGGTGGAAGGGAGGAGCAAGGAAGGATTCACTTCCTTGACTAAGTAAAGTGTGAAATTAAGGGAGTTGGTGCTTCCTAGGATTGGTTCCCTAAAGATAAGGGAGTCGGTGTTTCCTAAGGTTGGTTTCCTCAAGACAAGGGAGTTGGTGCTTCCTAGGGTTGGTGCCCTAAAACAAGGGATTTGGTGCTTCCTAGGGTTGGTGCCCTGAATAAGGGAATGTTTGTCTCCAACAGTTGGTGCTTTAAAAAGGATTGGTGTCCTTCATTATCTCATATTATTCTTTATAAAACCTTGTAATTATTGTTAATTATATTTATATAATTGATTTTAAAATACAATTCCATTGTTGATCTATTGTGGTGATTAATAAAATAACAAAATAATTGCTAATTGTTTAAAAAGGTAATACTGATTCACTCCCCCTTCTCAGTATTTCCAACAATTGGTATCAAAGTAAGTTCCTTCAACACAGTCTAATAAATGGAAGGTATATCCTGAAAGAAATGGATCAACAAGAGGGAATGTCTTCCAACAAAGAACCATTTTTTAATGGAGGTGGTTATGCTCCCTCAAAAATAAGAATGAAAAGCTACCTGTCGGCTCTTGTTTTTTTATGTTTGACAATCTATTGTATATGGTTACACTTCACCATCTACTCCACCCACAGATACTACAAGAAATAATATTTGCAATGACAAGTCAAGAGAAGTTAATGTCATTCTAGAAGGATTGAAAAATTCTATATGTGTGAATGTAATGCATTGTAAGTTAGCTAAGGAAATATGAGATATGAAGGAGATAGTAAAGTCAAGGAAGCCAAACTACAAACCTATAGAGATCAGTTTGAAAATTTGAATTTGAAAGAAGAAGAGAAAATTGTTGAATACTTTCATAGGGTAGATGAGGTAGTTAACTCAATAAGAGCAATAAGAGAAGAAATTAACAATAAAACTATTGTACAAAATATCTTAAGGTCATTAGCTATGATATATGATGCCAAGATTTCCATAATTGAAGATAGACCATAACTTGACAAACTCACAGAAGATCAACTTCATGGAATTTTTACAACATATGAGATGAGAACAGGGAAAACAAACCATCAAAAGGAGAAACAATCTTTAAAGCATCTAAAACAAACATGAGTTAGGAAAAAAATACCAATGATGAGTTATCATATATATCTGATGAAGAAATTGTCAACTTCATGAAGAAACTCAATAAAGGGACTGGGAAATACAAAGGAAAGATTCCTCTAATATGTTTCAACCATGTAAAAATTGGACACTTTCCCAATAAATGTCCCTATCCTAAGTAGGAGGAAAGTGATGATGAAAGAACCTTCAAAGATGAGAATAAAATCAAAACCAAATATAAAAGGAAGTTCTACAAGAGGAAGAAAAATTTCTTTAACCAAGAAGACACTATCTCATTCGAAGAAAGTGAAGAAGAAGAGCTAGATATTCTATTTATGGGAATGGAAACTCAAGATGATAATCATTCAGAAGATGAAGAAGAAGTGAACCTAGAGGAAGAATTCATTCGTGCAATGGAAGAACTAAGAAAATATAAAAATAAAAACAAGTTACTAAGGGAACAACTTCTAAATATTGAATAAGATACTAAATCAAGAGAAAAAGAGGTTTCCAGAACTATTAGTGAGTCAGAACAATTGATTATTAAGTTAAAAACTCAACTCCAAGAAACCAAAATAACAGAAGAAATATTGAATAAATAGCTCAATGAAAAACAACAAATATGTAAGATATTGGAGGATGAAATAGTTCAACTAAAAGGGAAATTAGAAAAAGAAGATATTCAGTCTAAGTTTTAAAACAACTCAAAAATCTTGAATAACATTCTTAGCAGTCAAAGATCATCAAATGATAAGACAGGACTGGGATATGATCCCTCTACATAACAAGAAAATGACAAAATAAACTATGCAGATGTTCTTAAGAACCCCATAAGAAGAAAATAAAATAAGACAAGAACAATATCATTGAAAACTATCCCAAATAAACATAAATCTACACTTCGTAATAAAGAAAAATAGGACGAGAATAATAGAATCATCAGAAGGAATCCCTCTAACAGAAATCAATATATCTTCCTTGGTTATTGTTATTCCTGAAAAAAATTGGACATAAAACAATACAATGTAAAGCTTATAGAAAGTACAATTCAAGAAATGTTCAAAGATATGAAAATAATAAGGATAATGAAGAAAGAAGAAATTATAACCCCTTCTCTCCCTTACAAGACTACAATGTTGAATGTTACAAATCTAATAACTATGGCCATAAATCTAGTGAATGTAGATTGTCAAAATATGACAAAAGGATAAATATTCCCAATAATAAAAAAGTATGGAAGAAAAAGAAAACAGAGTGTAATGTAGCCCTATATGAAACTAACAAAGGATGTCAGTGGATGTTCCAAACACATGACTAGATATCAAAGAAAATTTCTCAAGTTAAAAAAGAAAGGAAAAGGAAAAGTAACCTTTGGAGATAATATATCAACCAAAATACTGGGAAAATGTACTGTCAGTTTAGGAAATAACAAAACCAACGTTGAACATGTACTTCTGGTAGAAAATATAAAGCCTAATCTCCTAAGTGTAAGTCAGACATGTGATCAGGGTCACATACTTACCTTTGATTCTCATAAATGTGAGATCAGAAAAAAGGACACTAGAAAGCTAGTAACATTTGCACCAAAAACATCTAGCAATGTGTACATCCTTAATATAGATGAAGGAGAAAAATGTTGTTTAAGTCAAGAAGATGAAAGTTGGATATGGCATAGAAGTTTGGGACATTTAATCTTTGACAACTTAATCAAATCCAAGAAGAAGGAGATAGTAAGGGATCTACCAAAAGTTATTAAGCCTTCAGATTCTATTTGTAAACATTGTCAAATAGGGAATCAAGCTAGAGTTAGGTTCAAAACAAAAGAGCATTCCACAACAAAACCATTAGAACTTATTCACATAGATCTATGTGGACCTACCATAACTAAAAGTACTTATGGTGAACATTGATGATTACACAAGATTGGCCTAGGTATACTTTCTAAAAGAAAAATCAGAAACCTTTGAGAAGTTTAAAACATACAAATCCCTTGTAGAGAATGAAACAGATCTCAAAATTAAATTTCTGAGATCAGAAAATGGAGGATAATTCACCTCTAAAGAGTTCATTCAATTATGTGAAAATCAAAGTATCAAAAGACAATTTTCAAATCCCAGGACTCCTCAACAGAATGGAGTGGTAGAAAGGAAAAACAAAACAATTCAAAAAACTGCAAGAACCATGCTAAATGAAGCCAAGCTTCTAGAAAAATTATGGAGAGATGTAATATACACAACAATCCACATACTTAATCGAGCTCAGTTGATACCCAACCATGACAAAAATCCTTATGAACTATGCTTTGGCAGGCCAACATCTATAAAACACTTTAGAATTTTTGGAAGTAAATGTTACATTAAAAATGATGAATATAATTTAGGGAAGTTTTATCCAATATATGATGAAGGGATATTTTTAGGGTATTCACGTAATAAGAAAACATATCGATTTTATGATCTTATACTACTAAATATAATGGAAAGTTCCAATGTAAATATAAATTATCTAAAACTAAAGAAGAGCATATCCGAAGACATTTAAAAAAATGATAAAAAAACTCAATAAGAAGATGATGATGTAGAATCTCAGCAAGAAGATGATGATAATGAGACACAGGAAAACATATTATATACTGATGAAGAAGACAATGGAGAAACACCCTTGCCAAAAGCTCCATAAAGAAGAGTTCAAAAGAATCATCATGAGAGTGAGATCATTGGAAATAAAAATGCAAGAGTAGAAACAGGAAGGAAACTCACATTTGACTCAGAATAGGAAATGTTGTCTATGATAGAGCCTAAATTATTTAAAGAAGCTATCAAAAGTAAATATTGGATAAAACCAATGGATGAATAATTAAACAAAATAGAGAAGAACCAGACTTGGGAACTAGTTCCAAGACCCAAGGACAAGAATGTGGTAGGAACCAAGTGGATCTTCAAGAACAAACTAAAAGAATATGGGGAGATTATAAAGGAAAAATCTAGATTAGTTTTCATAGGATATTCCCAAGTGGAAGGTATTGATTTTGAAGAGACTTTTTTCTCCAGCAGAAAGACTTGAGGCCATCAGAATGTTTGTGGCATTTACATGCTACAAAAATTTCAAAATCTATCATATGGATTTCAAGTCAGCATTCCTTAATGGAACAATAGAAGAAGAAGTCTATGTTGAGAAACCACAAGGATTCATGTTAACAAAAAATCAGGACTATGTGTGCAAGACAAAAAGGGACATGTATGGTCTTAAACAATCCCCCAAAGCATGGTTCTCAAGGCTTAATCAGTACCTACAAAAACAAGTATATAAAAGAGGGACTACTGACATCAACTTATACATCAAAATTGAGTATCAAAACGTGATTATTGTGGTGGTATATGTAGATGATATCATATTTGGAAGTAATATTACTATACTAAGAAGAATGTTTGCAACCAAAATGCAAGAAGAATTTGAAATGTCTATGTTGGGAGAATTGTCCTTCTTCTTAGGTTTACAAGTAACTCAAACAAAAAAATGAATATTCGTTTCCCAAGACAAATATATCAAGGAAATGCTAAATAAATTCCAAATGGAAGAAAATAAACCTATGAGTACTCCCATGGTCACTAGATGTAAACTAATACTAGAAGATGACTCACCAAAAGTGGACCAAATGATGTACATATCAATGGTTGGAAGTCTTCTCTATTCAATAGCAACAAGACCTGGCATCATGCAGACTGTAGGACTCGTGGGGATATTTCAATCCACACCTAAAGAAACTCACTTAAAATAAGTAAAGAGAATATTTAGATATCTTAAAGGAACCTTAGAACTTGGATTATGGTATCTAAAATATAAATACTTCAATCTAACTACATAAAGTGATGCAGATTGGGCCGGTAGTATAGATGATAGGAAAAGCACCAGTGGAGGAGAATATTTTTTTAGGAAAATGTCTGGTAGCATGGATAAGTAAGAAACAAACATGCACATCACTATCCACAACAAAGGAAAAATACATTGTTGCTGCATCCGGTTGCACACAAGTTCTTTGGATGAAGCAAACATTAGAAGATTTACAAATAAGATATGATGATCCCATTACTATTAATTATGAAAACACTGGTGCCATAAGTATCTCTAAAAATCTAGTATGCATTCTAAAACCAAACACATCCCAATCAAATACCATTTATTAAGAGATCAGTTTACTCAAAGAGTGGTTAAAATAGTGTATGTGGACACCAAAGAACAAATTGCAAACATATTCACAAAACCTTTGCCCATAAGTACCTTTGAAAATATTTGACAAAAATTGGGAGTAATTCACATACCTCATTAAAGCCACAAAAGTTGCATGAGAAGAAAAGGGGCATATGGTCAGGGGGATAATCACCATAGGGAAGCGAAAAAAAATCCCCTCTGTCATTGTTGTCAAAGGGGGAGGAAATTGATAAGCAACAAAAATAAAAATATTTCAAAGAAAAGGTTACCATCAATGCCAAAGGGGGATAATGTTGGACACAATGGTATGATATTTTCATTGATGTCAAAAAGGTGAAGAAGAATCCAGTATAAACCTAAATCTCAGAAGGAAGAACATTAATCGAAGCTCAGAAGAGATGGGACATTTGAAAGAACACAGGAGACAAAGTTCGGTGAGTAAAGAAATCCTTTAGTAAGGAGATTCAGATGGTTTCCCAACTGTTAGATCCATATTCGATCTAGAATTAAGTTCTTGCCACTCTGGCGAAAAGGAGTCTGAAACAAGTAAGTTTACCCAAAGGACGAAACCCTGAAGTCGCGAACTCTCGTCGACCATTGGATCAGAGGAAGAACAGGAAATTCTGTCAACAGTTGATCTGAAGTGAAAATATTGAAAGCATCAGATCATGCTTAGGAAGAAGGTGCTCAACTCCATCCTTGACCTACTCTGGTGATAAGCAGCTCAGATAAACCAAGAAATAACAAACTCTTGAGCCTTGAAGTTAAAAAAATTTGCCGATCAAGACAAGAAAATATCTACAGTGATATATCTATTCCACACTTTGACAATTATTGAAGGATGGTATAAAAGTGCAAAAAATATCGAATCCACAAAGTACCAAAACCATGAAGTGTAAATCCATGATTTGGGAGGGAGACATGTGGCAAAAGACACATATGACACATGGCCCAATCAATTAGTGACAAGTGTCAAGGTATAATTGGCACATTAGGTATATGAAAGTCATGAATCAAGGTGACACGTGGCAGGCATTCAACTAGTTCCAAATCAACAGTGACATCAACAAGCCACATCACTCTGGGACTACATCCTCTGGGGATATCCATCTTCTCCTACTAGCTAAAATATCTAAAGTGCCGAAGGTCAAAGCCAGGAAGTAACACTAACTGTTGATATACTTCAAGAGCATTCTCGACCATTGATCAAGAATAGTGGAAGGATAGCATAAGTGGAGGTGTTAACCAATAGAAAGAGGTCACCACTGTTCTATGACTTATTCGATAGGTAAACCTCTAGAGGGATTTCTCTACTCTGGATTCCTAGAGCCATGAATAGACGAAGTTCCAGAGTGAACCAAAATCGTTCATCTCAACTCCTGATTAAGTCCCGACCGTCGATTTGTTTGAAGCCTCTAGATAATCCAAGATCATCCATCTAATAAAATATTAAATATTGATCGTATGATCTACTAGTGAATAAAGTATACCCACTTCGGGGAAATGTACTTTGGGAGGATTGAATGACTACAAAGGATGGAAGTCCCGAAGGACAAAGTACCAGAGAACCTGGTTCCAGTGTCAGTCACGTGATAAGGTAAAGAAGCTAAATGGGCTAGAAGTAAATAATCCCTTAGATGTTTGAATATGGTCCCACATAGAAGAATAGGGGTGGAAGAAGAAAGCGCTAATAAAATAATTTTCGGAATGGATATCCTTGTGGTTTCGAGCTCACGGTCACAAACAATTTGGCAGAAGGGAGTGCCTATTGATTAAGACTCAAATTCACAACAATTCAAGATCTATAGACTAATGAACCGTTATAAAGTCATGATTAAAGAAGAGTTAAATAATGAGCATTATGGATAAATAATAATATTATTTAAAGTTTAATATTATCATTTAAATGAAGAGGTGCAATGGTTCAAAGTTCAAATAAAGGGACATGATGCTTCAAATCTCACACCAGTTGGAAGACTATATAAACAAGAAAGAATGGTGAGAAGAAGGTGCCTTTGCAGTCCAGATCAGAAGATCAAAATCATAAGCACAGTCCAAAAAGGAAAGTTGAAGATACTTATGTAGTGAAGGTGGAAGGGAGGAACAAGGAAGGATTCATATCCTTTACTAAGTAAAGTGTGAAAATAAGGGAATTTGTGCTTCCTAAGGTTGGTTCCCTAAATATAAAGAAGTCAATGCTTCCTAGGGTTGGTTCCCTAGAACAAGGGAGTTGGTGCTTCTTAGGGTTGGTTCCATGAAGAATGAGATTTGTGTCTCCAAGAGTTGGTTCTCTAAAAAGGATTGGTGTCCTTCACTATCTCATATTATTCTTTATAAAACCTTGTAATTCTTGTTAATTATATTTATATAATTGATTTTAAAATACAAGCCCATTGTTGATCTATTGCGGTGATTAATAACATAACAAAGTAATTGTTAATTGTTTAAAAAGGTAATACTGATTCACCCCCCCCTCTCAGTATTTCCAAAAATCTGTATCAGAGCTTAAAAGGGTCAAGAATATTTATAAATGAAGAGATCATTCCAAAATACCAAGTTGAATTAAGGAAGGAAGTTCAAAAGGTAAAAGAAGCCAGAAACGAAGGAAAATGGGTAATAATCTGAGTTAAAAAGATATTATTAAGGATAGAGACTAGAAGAATGATAATAGATATGAATTTGGGACATTCATGATATTTGTTTTTCACTTTCATGGGTTTACATGCCACAAAGGTTCTATGTTGAGTTTGATCCTGAATGATATTGATATTATTTTTCTAATTGAAAAGTTACATCATGAAGAATTTAAGGTTCCCAACATAGAATCATTTGTATTATGGTAAATATGGAACAAGAAATCATATCGCAGAGGGATTGGAAGCATAACCTTGTTGGACACACCTGCCACACTTAGCGGGAGGGGGGGGTGAATGAGTGTGGGGATCGTTTTCCCAAAACTTCCTTCTTACACAATAACTCCTTAGTTAACATTCAAAATTTTCTCATTACTCATTACTGTCATTTATAATCAGTTAGATTTGAATACATATCAACAACATATCATCAACAAATCATCTCCACAAGGAACACAAAGAACTCAATATGTATGTACAATTTTTGTTTTTATTATGGACTTCAATCTGGGGGTTTTTCAACAACAACTGAATAGAGTACAACTCTACAAGAGAACCATCTCTATATTCAAGACTCATCTCACATTCTCAACACCAATTGAGATGAGGCAACAATCCTCAACAGATATCAATCTGTCAACATAAACAAGTGCATCAACCATGCACCAACTTGTGCCAAACAACCTGTAATCAACCTGTACCATAAACAAGTGCATCCAACCAAGTACCAAGTATATAAAAATCATGTGTCAACTACTCATCAACAA
>SNQJ01S0028578.1:49022-60840 GCA_010110895.2 Picea sitchensis | reverse complement strand
ATCAAGGAAAATACATATTATATTACATCAATCATCAATCAATCAATCCTTTGACATCAATAAATCACTTGACATCAATCAATCAAACCATTGGCATCAATGACAACATGATCCAACAAACCTATTATATAAAAAATATCATTTCTCCTCGCATTCAGCTTCATAAGATAGATCCTCTCAATCTGTACATTTTGATAGAAACATCACAAACCAATGCTAACAATATTTTTATAAAAAAATATTATTTCAAAACTATTATTTCTTATTTTTATAAGAAAATCAATCTAGATAAAAAATTCCCTTATAATACATTAGAACAAGATATTTACAATCTAAGAAATGAAGGTAATATCCTCCTACTAGGAGACTTTAATAGTAGAATTGAAACTAACCAAGCTATTATTTTAAGGAATGATTCCAACCCTGATCCTTTATGTCTAGATGAGGACCTTATTTAGCTAATAAATACAAAATATACTTTGAAGAAATGCATGAGAAGTTTTTTGGTACCAAGCTAGTCAAGCTTTGTATTTCTCAAGACCTAATAATTTGCAATGGAGTAATGAATTGGATGAACTCCAATCAGATGACTTGTATTAATGGGATAGGTAGTAGTGTCATGGATTATGTGATATCTGATATCTCGATATCCAACCAAATAATAAATTTTTACTTTTAAAATGACCATGAACCTGAGTTTGATCATAGACCTTTAACCCTAACTCTAAGATTTTCCATGCACAAAATCCCTATTGAATAAAATTATGACAATTAAAGGAACCTTCTTTATGAAAAAATTAAAATTGATCTTTTCATAAAGGATTTAAATAGTGAATTAAATCTCCTAACTTATATGGACAACAACGAATATCTCTATCATAATTTTACAACAACCCTTTCCACTTCCTTTACCAAGTTTTCTTTCGAGGTGTCCAATAAAAAGAATAATAGAACAACCAACCCTTGGTATCATAACAAATGTTAATTTGTTAAGAAATGCATTAGGGGGGATTCTAATGAGTCCTTAAAAATCAATAAGATAAATACATACAAATCCCTAATTAAAATGAATAAAAGGTATTATATAAAGAGAAAGAAAGATCAAAATTTTCAGCTACGTAATCTTGATCCTAATAAGTTATGGAGGAAAATTCTAATTCACAATACTAAAAAAAGATAATATGATTCCTTTGAAGGACTGGAATTCCTACCTTAAAAGTATTTACAAATTCACTAATTCCATGGACACCATTCCAATTGTTCCTACATAGTATGAAGTTTTCTCTATGGAAGACATAGAGTTCGAGGTTAAGCAAGTTGAAAATAGGAAAGATAAGGACATTGAAGGCTAGCAAGATAATTTTTTTAAAATTGGAGGGTGTATCCTCATCCCTTGCTTACACAAGCTATTCAATTTAGTAGTCAAGTAGGGCTTCACTAAACCATGGAGACAAAGATTGATTGTACCTATTTTAAAAAGTAGGGATAAAATAATTCCCTCTAATTATAGGACCAATATGATTAGCCCGATTTTAGCCAAGCTATACAAAATTGTTTTAGAAAAGAAGATTAACCTATGGCTAGAAAGTCAAAGAAAAAGAGATAAATGCTAGGTCATATTTATGAGATATTCATTCAATTGTGGACTGCCTTGTTACCCATAGGATCATTGCATAGGAGTGCACAAATAATAAAATCAATCTCCTATTTTGTTTCATTGACTTTAGAAAATATTTTGACATAATACCTAGGACAAACCTTTGGGATAGTTTGGAAGAGATAAAACTGGTTTTTGAGTTGAGGGATGTTGCAATAAGGTTGTATGAGAACATGTTGAGGGGTATGAGATCTCTTTGACTAAACAACAAGAACCAAAACTACCTTAGAGGCCTAATAAGACTCTGCAACATTTGATGGTGGAATGGTTCTCCATATCTTTCGATCTAGCTAATTTATCGATGGGATTTATGTGGTGATTGAAAGTATATCTTCCTATGAAAGTTCCTCCTTCAGTTTAAACATTCTCTTTTTGTCTTTTATTTTATTAGATGCTTATGATAAAATGACGTGTGTTCGTATAAACCAACTGGTAGAAGGGATTATTAATTGTTGAAGAAGTTTGATCTTGGGATAACCCTCGTGCTCAAGCATGTAGACAAACATATTCACACCTATTACAAGCCTAGTACTAATACGTTAACTTGTTGGTATTTCATCATTGACCGAGATACAATTATTGTAAGAAAAGTACTTATGTAATAAAATGGTGGAAAGAAAAATATTTGCCTTAGCTCTAACATCAATCACATATTAACACAACGCTTTGCTTTCCATCATTAAGAACAAAAAAAAATGAAAAAATATTGAAAATGATAACTTATCAATAGATTCATAAACTCTTACTCGTTACAACATCAATTATTGAAATAAAGTTATAAGTAATTCCTCCTCAATCCAATCACATAATGCCTTTGATGAAAAAAACAAAATTTTGTCTCTGGTTCTAAACAAGACTTCTCAATTAAGGTTATTCAGAAATAGTTCATTACAATTCCAAAAAAGAGGGTATTTCCCAAAACCATCTGCCTTTGCTAAAAGGTCAATCCCTTTATTTATAAAGAATCACTAACTAAAAATAACTCCTGCGAGTTTAAGTTAAGTAACACAAAATATCTCAACGCCTTGCTTGATCTCTTTGTCCTCTGAGAATAATCTCATGGTTATACTAGAGTGGATGAATATTCTCATATTACGACCACTTGATGAAAGTATCCTCGGATGTGTTGGAATACAAGAACCTGTGCTAGTCCATCGGGGATGAAAAAAATTCTTTCACTTCTACTACTCATTCTCTGTATTTGACTATTTTGGCACTCAATCGCTACAGAAATGCATGAGCCTTGATCATATGGGCCATAAAGAATTGCATTTGACCCTATGCCATGCTCACCACCTGTGTGATCTCCGTTGTCCATGGCGAGTCTTGTTCTGCATGTCGCTTTACTATGTCATGCAGGTTGACAAAGTCTTCGAGTAAGCCAAATTCTAGGAGGCCAATGCCTTTCATCTCTCGATTGATCTTTTCCCATCCTTTTTTGAACTCGGCCCACTTATTTTGT
Source organism: Picea sitchensis (assembly GCA_010110895.2). Classification (NCBI taxonomy): domain Eukaryota; kingdom Viridiplantae; phylum Streptophyta; class Pinopsida; order Pinales; family Pinaceae; genus Picea; species Picea sitchensis. The sequence continues at coordinate 57,721 of SNQJ01S0028578.1, read as the reverse complement.
ATCTCACATTGAGGTTCCTAGGCCATACTTACCCAATATTCAACTGCTTTCCTGATCCAGGAGATGTTGTTATCCCTTAGCACTCGAATACCATTCTCTTCTGCATCTTGACCCTTTTGCACTGTGTTGATGTAATCAATCCTTTCTACTGCTTGTTATGCCTTTTCATACCACCACTCCACGTCCTTCCAGGTTTCCAGTTCCATAAGGGTATCTTCTTGGAAATTGACTATACTTACAGTGACAAGATTTTGTTCATCTCTAATCTTTGCATAAGCATCCTGTAACTCACTCCTAAAAAATAACATGGCATGCGTTGAGTCTTGATAGTATTTTTCCAAATGACACAAATGCTCCAACTCCTTTAGTGTAAAGACCAGTTCCTTTTCATCTCTCCTTACTCGATCCAATGTGGCATCCGTGATAGCCATCCCTGTGCCGATGAGCTCAGACGTATTCACATGTTCTGTACTGAGCAACATCTCCTCCATGGTGATGATAATTGAGATATCCAACATGAGTCTTCTCTTCTTGGTGGTCCTTTTCATGATAGCTTTCCTCTTCATATCATAACAGATCTCCTATATATAGACAACCTCATCAATAGGCTTGGGGATTTGTTTTTATCCCTAGGTTAGAGTGTTTCCCAAGCTCCCTACTGTGTGTATATTTTCTAGGATTGGTTCTTGGACTTGTTTCATATGCTCCGATGGCTCTACCTCCATTTGTTGTTCATCATATGGTTAGGTATCGACCAAAATTGAAGAACCAATGATAGGTTCAGTACTTACTTGGTAATCAGTTGTTGAGGTGTCGATCTCTTGCTGTTGAACTTCCTATTTTCGACCACCTGATCCTAGATCATCCCTCGAGCTGTCTTTTGGGGTCTCTGATAGGTCGAGAAACTTAGTGTCTAAGACACTTTCGGCCTCATGATTTCTCTGTGGAAGGTTTCGAACTAAAGCATCGAGACTTTGGGAAAATGTTTTCTTAGGTTCCTTCTCCTCTGTAATCGGTATTAGAGTTACCAAGGAGACCTACAAACTCTCTTCATCATCATAGATAGTTATTATATAAAACAAGGGGTTTGGTACACCTGTTTCACGTGGCATTCTTGAAACCTTAGGTTGGGATGGAATGGTCACTGATGATCTAATTTGTGGTGATGGAACTCTAGGGTTTTCTAGACCAACGATTTCCTCCAGTCGTATTGAATCTAAGACACTTGTCTCTTATTTGATTGTGATTGGGTTGTTTGAGGGGATCCTTATCATTTCTATGAGTTTAGGATCATTCTCTAACTAGTCAATGAATCTCTGCACTCCTTCTAGTAACATCAATCCTCTCTTGTGTGCCTCTATGGTCTCTACTACTCTGATTTCTTCTCTAACCCCAAGATCCTCTTGAATCGACTGCTCTATTGTCTCAAAATTCTCATCCATGCTCATAGATTTGAACTTGGTCATGTTTGGGTTGGATTTCCTCTATAATACCTCCTCCCATTCCTGAGCACCTTCTGTAAAAATATCATCCTCAAACTTGTCATGCACATATGGCCAACAAGACAATACTTGTGAAGAGTGTCGGGGGACCAGGACTTTGGGGTCGTGCTTGTGAAACCAGCCTATCGAGAACCTAAATTCAATATGACTCAAACCTTCTTGTTTGGCTTGAGAAGTTTCTTGCACTATATAAAACCCCACATGGAAGCCGTAGGGTATAAATGCTCATTTCTTGTCCTTGACTAGAGTGGTGTTATATCCCTGCAGGATAGTCTGATAACATATTTCTCCTATGATGAGTCGGTCTGGGACATGAGAAGGGAGAGACTGTGGTTCTCTAGTGGCCCCGAACACCCTGATATAAATTGTGTGTTCTTCTAGATACTAGTGGCCTACCTTCCATATCAGTTTTTTGGCTGCTACAAACAACCTTGGGCATTCCTTCTTAAATAAAATGAAATAAACTCGGGCGATGAATTCATTGCAAATAAGGGAATACGATTTTTTGTATATGTTCTCCAATAATATGCTGAAGTAGACATGAACAGGAATTTCTGTAATGTGCCAACTCAAATTCATCCCAACAAATACATTCCTCGCGCAGATTACATCGAGTAGGTACGAGGCCATGTGAAATGCGAGAGCTTCTCCTTCTTTCAACGTTTGAGCCTTCAATACATTGGTGATTAATTGCTTGGATATTATTTCTACCCATTTGAAACTACTCCACGAGATAGCCAAAGTGTATGCTAGGGGCATCCATGCTTCTGAGAACTTGGTGCAGTCCCTTTCCCTATATAGTCGGAAAATAAGAGCCATCAAGTAGATGTATGACTCACTCAGGTTCACTGTCCCATACCAACCATTGCTCCAGTTTGTAAATTTCCTATCCTTCTTTCACCATGAGGCCATCAACTGGCTGGTGTCATGGAATTCATAGAAATTTACCACGAAGTCTATGTTCAGCCGCTCCTCTGGGTCCCTGAGCTTGTAATACATCTGAACTTCTATCGGGAGAAAAACTCTGACAAACCTACCATTCTCATCGTTGATCAGGAATTTTTGCATGTCTGTGTGATCAATTAACTAACTCAGGGTCTCGATGCATGGGAAAAATGGAGTTCGACAGGCTACCATGTGCAATCACGACCGTCGAATGTTCTGGAAAACTTGGTTGTCTAGCGCCCTTACATATGGGCCGTTGTGTGGGATAAACTCCGGGTAATCCTCCTGGTTCATTCTGTTGAATAGATCTCCCCACTATGGGAGCATTATTTTGGATCCATTGGTCACTTTTGTATCGTCGAAGACTGGGGGTTGAATGAATGCTTTCTTCATCGATGTTTTGATGACAAGATCCACCCTTGGAATGTATTCCAACTACCTCACAGTACCAGGAGAAGAACCCTCACCAATTTCTGCCTCTTTTAGCTTAGGTTCCCTTGGTGAGCGTCTGGTTGTTGGCTTTCTTGGAGGAATTTTTTCCGGCAGCTCAAACATAGTTAGACAATGTGTGAAAGATCAAATGATGATATATACAACAAATTACAACTTCCGAACTAATAAAATTTAATACATACCTCTGTTGCTAGCTTAACCTGGTTTTGATTGTCTAAGAATCAACATAGTCTTAAGACACACACTTCGCTTCTTCGGATGCTTTGGAAATGGAAACTTGTGTGCATAATAGAAGCGTTCAAAGTTGTTTTTATGATTTAAATAGAGATGAACTTACCTTATCGCATCAACTATTCAATTCAAGATATGAGTGCAGTTCTACAAAATATGCCACCAGATCTTCATTATGTTTAAAATTAAATTTGATCGTAGGTCGGCGATGCAGGCGTGGGATATACTGTGGTATATCAGTGATTTCAAAATCTCGTTGTTCCATTGGCTCACATGGGAACAATGTATGTGGGGAGAAACATTAACTGGCCTATTAAATGATAGAATCTAATCGTATCTCGTGCTAAAAACATCCCATCATTTCGCTAGTTGAACTAGTGGATCGAGAGTCGAATTTTCTCTTTGAACTTTGTTCATTTATATCTCCTAGAAAAATCTTCGACACTGATCCATATTTCCGTACATAGATGACGTGGTAAAGATGACTCGGAAGTATGACTAGGAAACATGGAACCTTAAGGTGACTCAGGACAAAAACAGACCATACGAAATCCCTATGAGACAAAGACATGCGACACTTGAAACTGGTGTCTTCGTTTAATTGTGTTATTCAGAAAAAAGCATTTTTCCTTAGCTAATAGTTATAACAATAGATCCTACTCCGTCAACGCCAAAGAATATCAAGGATCCACAATCAAGGATAACCTTTAACTAAGTGCTCCTGGATTAACGCCCTCGAAAAGTGTCAGGGTTTGGCAATCGATGATGTGTTTAATGTGGAAGTTTTCAATGATTTAACCCTTTGTGATTTCACTGACCCCGAACAAGCGCATTCGTCATCGGCTATCAAAGTTTTTTCATGACTCTTGTCAATGTTTATCCCTCTAGTATTTTTCCGACGCCGATGGGGATCGACTATCTCCTGAATCTTCGTAGCAAATAACTAATGCAAACTTACTATTCCTTTTACTGATGTCGATGGTGCATTGGAGATAGATGATTAGTGTTACTGTGTGGCTATTTTACTTGCTTATATTTTGTCGATGATGAACACAAGCGTGTTAGTCACAATGTTAGTTGCAGATTCTTAGTTAGAATTCCAAGTTCTTTTAGATGCAAGGTTTCATTTAACAAGTTCAAACAAAAACGATTTTATCGATAAGATTCATTAAAAAAAAATAAACCATCCCTCCATAGTGAACTTAATTCAAAAAGTAAAACAACAGAAAAAAAGTGGTACCCAAAAGTGACAGAATTTCATAAAGATTTTAGGGTGTGTTGAGCACTCAACAAATGGCGATTCTCTTGGTGAAAGGAGAATATTTGTTCCTTCCCTCAGGCTTAGATGATTCAGAAATTGGTTGAGAAACTAAATGGATTTTTTTTTATCAGACTCTTTCCTATCCTTGCGTTTACAATTTCCCTGGTTCATGAATCTGTGCCCACCTATGGAGTGTTAACCTTTATTCCACCTTCATTCCTCTTGACCGTGACCCACGCCCCATTTTGACAAGAGTCGAGTAAAGCATTCCCTGACCCGAGTCCATTTTAGTTATCATCATTCAATCGCTATGGTGTTGCTTCATTTCTAGTGAGCGTCCATAGCCCTGACGAAGTCACCCCAATGTCATAGACCTTGCTGCACTACCAGCAAACATCCATAGCCTCAAAGGAGTTATCTGCATACCCTATCCTACTTTGCACTCATTTAATATAATTGATTCATTTCTGGAAGAGATGCCCTGAGCGAGTGGGAGAGGAGGACATTTGTTATCTGCAAGATGAAATGGTTAAGGTGAAATTATTTCTAGCTCTGTCTAGAGGTACATGTGACCCTTTCCAATTTTCCATATTTCCCTTTAGGATTTACCAGGCCACTAGGAAGACACTTCATCACTCAAGAAGTTCATTTGTTAGCAAAGACTAGACAAAAAACTCTTTGAATAAAAAATACAATTGCCCAACGTTTCTTATGTTGTACGTAAGCTTGAGTTAGGAACAGATTTTTCTACACCATATTGATTAAGGTCGACCAATGCCTTGCAAAACAAAACTTTATTACAAGAAAACACCAAACAAAAGAAAAAACAGGAATAAAAGGACTCTCCAATTAGTCTACCTTACACCTACACATTTATCCTAATAAGAAAATAACATAAAAAGACACACACGCACACCCCCTTTTTGTTTTTTTAACATAAATAGTGTTTTAGGGATTGGATGTTCACTGGGGGGGCATTGGGTTCCCCCCTCATATTTTGCAATAGATACATTCCTGCCCCAAGTTTCTCAGATACTTGGAAAGGTCCGAGCCAAAGATTCTAGAACTTTGAATGTTTTCCCTTAGGTTCATTTTCTCTATCCCATTTCAGGACTAAGTCTCCTACCTCCAAACTCTTCTCTTTGGCCTTATGCTTGTCAAACCATCTTTTAACTATCCATTGATGAGCGACGAACTTTGATTTTTCTTTCTCCCTTTCTTCTTCCAACATGAGGAGGGTATCAATTCTCTGTTGAATAACTGATGAGGGTTGTCCTCTAGATCCCTGAGCTAACTGAAGAGATGGATGATATAACCCATTTGGAAGAATGGCTTATTTTTCGTATACCAGAAAGTATGGGGAGTTCCATATAGCTTCCTTGGGTGTTACTCTGTCGGCCCATAAGGCAATATGAAGCGAGTTATTCCAATTCCTCTGATCCTCTGCAACTGTTTTCTTCAATATCCTCACTAGGTTCTTATTGGTTAATTATGCCACTCCATTCCCTTATGGATAGTAGTTTGTAGAGTATATAATTATGATTCCTTTGTCTAGAGAAAAAACTATTAATAGAGTGGAAGAAAAGTAAGCAGCAATGTTAAAAATAATAACGAAAGACATACCAAACCTTGTGATCAATTTTTTTACTATGAATTGGATTACCACCTTTTCATTCACGTGAGTTAGAGGGATGGCCTCTGCCCATTTCGTAAAATAGTCCATAGTAGTCAGTATGTATCTATGTTGTTTTGAAGAACTTGGGGTAATATCCCCTATTACATCTAATCCCCATTGCTTGAATGGTCTGGATATGGTCATTGGTTGGAGTTGGACAACCACCCTCTTGTCTCTCTCCGCGCTCATTTGACAAGTTTTACAATTTCTAGCATATGTATGAGTGTCTCTAAATAGAGTAGGATGGTAATAACCGACCCTTATGTTTTCTGAGAGGTGGTGTTCCCTACAAAGTGTCCACCTTTAGGACCATCATGGAGCTCCCTCAGAACATTATATGCATCTTCACATTCGAGACATCTCAAGAGTACCCCATCATAATTTACGTGAAAAAGTATTGAATTTATGAGGCGATATTGTGCAGATTTTAGTCTAAAAGCTCTTCTTTTCTTAGGGTTTAGGTTTTCTGGGCAAGTCCCATGATGCGGGAATTAAATCAGTTTTCTATACCAAGACTCTTTCCATGGGGGAAAGTATAAATCTTCACTACACCATAATACTAATTCATTCTCCGACCCAGGGTCTTCATTTATTCATTCTTGAGCTTATGCGACCAGTTTACTCAATACTTGTCCCTTAACTAGTTTGGAAGGTTTTATATCTACATCAAATTCTTGGACAACTACCATCCAATTTCCTCTTCTCTCCCCCATATCCTGTTGAGTGAATATGGATCGGACTGCAAGATTAGGCACAATGACTTTGGTGTGATTTTTTAGGATGTAAGATCTGAAATGTTTTACTTCTTTGTACACTGCATAGGCATGTTTGTCTATAGTAGGGTAATTTAGTTCAACCCCTTGGAGACTAATGCTCATGAATGATACCAATGCCTCATTTTTATGATCATCCTTCTGGGTTAATAATTCCTCTAAGGATTGTTCGAAGACAAAAGTATATAGGAAATAATCCTTACTAAAGTCAGGACTTCGTAGCATCAGAGCTTGAGATATTGAAGTCTTGATATTGTGGAAAGAAATTTTTTTCTCATCGTCCCACTTAAAATCAACATCCTTGCGAATCATTTTTTGTAAGGGCTTGATCGTTTTAACGAAATCGGGCATGAAATTCCTCACAAAATTAATTTTCCCAAAGAAGAGTTGCATGTCCTTTTTGTTGTGGGGTAAGGGAAGTTGAGCTATTGCCTTTATTCATTCTAGATCTATGTGAATTCTTGCTTGAGATATAATATGACCTAGTAATTTCCCTTCCTCAACACCAAAGATAGTTTTCTTAGGGTTTAAAGATATTCCATATTTCCTATACCTTTCAAAAATATGGGTTAGATGTTGGATATGGTCTTTTCTATTCTTTGAATACACGGTCGCGTTGTCCAAGTATACTACTACACATTTGCTAATCAATCCCCGAAAATATATGTCCATATCCCTTTACAAGGTTTTTCCTACGTTAATCAATCCAAAGGGCATGCGTTTATAATAAAAAGTTCTCCACTTGGTTCGGAACATAGTTTTCATTCGGTCTTCTGATGAAACTAGAACCTGCTTATAACCTAAAAAACCATATATAAGGGAGAAAATCTCATAACCAGGCATGGTCTGCAAGAGTTGTTCCATTGTTGGCACTAGGTAGTTATCCTTTTTTGATGCTCTGTTAAGATTTCTGAAATCTACACACAAGCGAATTTCCCCAGACGTTTTCCTGACAGGAACCAAATTTACTACCCAGGCAAAGTGTCTAACCTGAAAAATAATCTTAGCATCTAGTAACTTATTTATCTCTTGATACATGAGGGGTTCCAAAGATGGATGGTACTTCCTGAGCTTCTGTTGAAATGGTTTTACTCCAGATTTTAATGATATTGTGTGTTGAATAATGAGAGTGTCATAAGTTTTCAATTCTTGGTATGACCATGCAAAAAATCTTGATATTCTCTAAAATGTTTAAGATAGGCTTTCCTTTCTTCTTCAGACATTTTTTTTCCTAGATTTATATTCTTAGGGTTTTCTAGGGTTCCTAGATTTATAGTCTCGTATATGGGACATGAACTCCATGTCTTCGTGTTTGTCGACCCTTTAAATCTTTTCCCCAGGTCTCAAAGGTTCTCCAAATTAGCTACCCCTTTCGGTATCATGTAAAACCTTGGTTTGTTACTAGAGTGATTGTAGTGTCCCAAGGGTTGAGCCCCGTTACAGATCATGATATATGCAATGTATTGTAAAAATGTTCCATAGGCTAGTGATCCAAGTTCTGTATAAGATGGAAGGCTTATGTGGTTGTTAGGCCAGGAAGCCTAAGTGTTTGAAGGCTAGGAGTCTGTTGATGTACTTGTATGTATGCAGATCAATTAATAAAATATAAACACCGCCAGTGCAGACCGACCAGGATGAATGAGTGATGGGGGACTAAGCGTCCATAGAGTGGGCAAGGAATTAGGGGCTGGAAGGTGGGAAAGGGGCTGAGTGTTGAGCCTAGGGGCTAATCCTAGGGGGCTTAGGCCTAGAATAATATTTTAATATTATTTCCAAAAAGAGCCATGTGCATATTATTTTATCCTAAGTCCTTTGGAAGGACACGTGATTTCCCAAGTGGTGGGAGGAAGGCGTACGGA